>SGPK01000239.1:0-36531 GCA_004802695.1 Phellinidium pouzarii
TAGATAGATAAGCGGGGGGGGATGTGATGGGATAAGGTAAGGAAATTGTAACAATTACTATCACATACGAAGAATTAAGAAGAAACTTACAAGATATTATAAACGCACCAAGCGACGAAAGTACACACTCACACGAAGAAAACTTACCACATAACACTGAAACTTACTTTGAAGTGGCGCCAACTCGAACTCACGATCATCCAGACGCTATGTCGATTAAACCACAAGAAGTAACTAAGATATTCGATGGAGTCGAAGCCCTCGAAGGCATTAAGAACTGGAAGATGTGGATATTCCGCATTACTAACGCCATCAAAACTTGCGGCATGGAGAAACTCCTACTCGACGCACCGACAGCCGAAGAACGTCCACTATCAAGGGCGATCTTTTCATCGATAATAAAAACTATTCCTGATAAGATTTTAGCCAACTATATCGATATCAGAGAAATTCACCTACTTATTGCAGCGCTTAAAAAGCGATTCGATGTCCAGACTACAGTCACGGACTCAGTCAATGAAGGCGCACTCTTCAGTGTTAGGGGACACGTCTCCCAATTTGACAAAACACTCGACGAACTCGAACGTCGATATGCAGAACTCTGCACTCACGGCAAACGGCCAGCCGACAGCACTTATATTTCGGCCATCACTAATGCAATACCCCCACAATACAAATACGTACTGGGTCAGCTCGAAATTCACGCGCGGGCTATCAACAACTATCGGCAGTCACTAGACCCCGACGCACATCTTTACGTCACGACGCCTGATATGTTAATCAATGAGTGTCGGCAAGCGTTCGCCAACTGGCAAACTACGAACAAACGACAAAACCCTATCGCTGCCGCACATCCTTACCGAAACGAAACGAATCACCCCTACTTCAGGGGGAGGGGCGGATTTAGGGGACGAGGAAGAGGCGGAACTAGGGGCCGCGGATTTAGCCGCGGAGGGGGAAACCAGCCGGGAAGCATGCGATTCGTCAAATGCTTTAACTGCAACAAGTTCGGGCATACTAGTCCCGACTGCAAAGCGCCACTTACCGACGCGACTAAACGTGCTCTGGACAAGAAGAAAGCCCAGGAGCAGGCGAAACCTGCGGTCAATAACCCAGGCAATACTCTCGCTATCGCCGCACCACCTGCAGCAGCAACAGCAACAGCAAATATTGCGACTACCAGCAGTGCTACTATCGAAGAACTACCTCCTACTCCGATCTCCGGATCACCACTTACTTCGACGACGCACTTTGCGAACGAAAATTCGCTATTCGACTTCCTTGGTGAACATGGCGCAGACTACGACATTAACACCATGGAAATGGATCACTTTGATGCGAACATCGTAAGCGCCAATGCCATTTACTTAAAAACTGAATTAACTAATAAAATAACGCACACTTGGGATATCATTGACTCCGGCGCTACTTTACATTTAACTCCTTACTTAAACCGACTAACTAATATTCGGAATACTCATCCAATAACTGTAATGGCCGCAAACTCACAAACTTTTATTACCCATAAAATAGGGATTTTAACCGTCAAAATACCAAATGGAAATAAAGTAAGCACTATATCTATAAAAGATGTTTACTACGCTAAAGAAATGCACATGACACTAATTAGTCAGTCACTATTATGTAAAGAAGGATATGGATTCATTTACAAAGATGATATATGTACGATAAAATATCCAGACGGGCGGATATGTGGTCAAATTAAATGTGAAAATAACCTGTACTCTATATTTAATCATTATCAAATGAGTGCTACTCAAACTATAACTCTATTTGAATTACATAAGAAACTCGGACATTTAAGTTACACATACCTAAAATGGCTACTTAAAAATCATCCAGAATCAATCAATTATGAAATAAGCGATAACACTGAAACTCAATGTAAAAACTGCATAGAAGTGAATATTAAAAGAAATCCAATACCAAAAACTCGTACTTCTGAATTAGCTAAAAACTTTGGTGATCACTTTCATATGGATATATGGGGACCTGCAACTATAACTGCAATAGGAAATTTTAAATACTTACTAACATTAGTCGATGACTGTACACGCTGGGTACAAATGAGTCTACTCAAAACTAAAGCTGAAGGCTATACTGCTTATGTTAAATGGGCAACTTTATTATTTACTCAATATGGAATTAAAATAAAAACACTACAGTCAGACAACGATACTGTATTTCTATCAAGCGACTTTACTCAATTTCTTGATAGTCAGGGCACTATGCGAAAACTAACTGTACATGATACACCACAACAAAATGGTGTTGCAGAAAGAACACATCAAACAATACTAAACCAAGTATGGACAAACTTACTAGGACAAAAATTACCAGACAAATTATGGGGAGAAGCCGTTAATTACTCAACTTTTATACATAACAGAACTCCTAAAGCGGCAATAAATTTTATATCTCCTTACTATAAAAGATTTAATAAAGCATATATATTTGACGAACTACACGAATTTGGCACACATGTCATTTTCAGACAAGAAAATACTAATAAACTAACTCCTAAAGGATCTCACGGCCGATGGCTATGTTGGGATACTGAAAGTAAAGGACACAGAATTTATCATGATCAAAAAGTAACAGTTGAAAGAAATATACAATTTCTCGAAGTAGAACCTTCTCAAATTGAAGGGGAGGAAACTGATACTCAAACTACCACTGAAAATAATCAAAATAATAATAATAACTATACACTTGAACCAAGAAGAAGCGAAAGACAAACTAAACCTACAAAAAGGTCACGCGGATTAAGCTATGAAGACGAAATAAATATAGCGGTCTACTTAACTGAATTTAATGAATTTAAAAATGAACTACTTGGAGACCCTACTACATACTCTGAAGCAATAAAAAGACCTGATGCACTTCGTTGGGCAACAAGCATGAAAGATGAAATAGATACACTAAAAGAAAGACAAACTTGGGAATACGTTTATCCACCTAAAGATGCAAATATTATTGGCACTAAATTTGTATACAAAACTAAGCGATTAGCCAATGGAGAAATAGACAAATATAAAGCACGACTAGTAGTGCAAGGATATGCACAGCAAGAAGGCATAGACTTTTATTCAGATGATTTATTTGCACCAGTAGCACGACTAAGCTCAGTCAGAACAATATTATCATGGGCAGCTACAAACGACTTTGAAATACATCAAATCGATATTAAATCAGCTTACTTGTATGGTGAACTAGAGAAAGGAGAAGAAATTTACATACGACCACCACCTGGATATAAACACTTCTTACCAGATTTAAAACCAGGACAAGTACTAAGACTAAAGAAAGCACTATATGGACTTAAACAAGCTGGAAGAAGATGGTATAAGAAACTAACCAGTATATTATTAAATATTGGACTAACTCGATCAGAAAATGACAATGCAGTCTTTTATAAGAAAGAAAATGGAAAAACTATACTTACACTATTTGTACATGTTGATGACATAACTATGGCTGCAAAATCTAATACTACATTGCAAAATCTAAAAACTAAAATAGGACAAGAAGTTAAATACACTGATGGAAACGAAATACACTGGCTATTAGGCATAGAAATCAAATGTGATAGAACAAAGCGGACTATTATGCTACGACAAATGAATTATATAGACACTATTGTCAAACGTTATCAACTAGAGAAAGCCAGACTACTACATACTCCTATGGAGCCAGGATTACAATTATCAACTGATGACGCACCAACCAGTGATGATGAACTTAACTATATGAAAAAGGTACCTTACATGAATATGGTTGGAGCACTGTGATATGCAGCAGACTGTACCAGGCCAGACATAGCATATACTTGTGGAATACTTGCGCGATACCTAATAAACCCTGGTATTAAACATTTTGATGCCGCTAAACACTGTTTTCAATACTTAAATAATACTAAAGACTATTGGCTTGTACTAGGCGGTACTGATAAAGAACAACTAACTGGACTTACTGATTCAGACGGAATGACCACTGAAGGGCACAAAGCAATATCCGGATACATATTTAAACTTGGACAAGCCACTATATCATGGTCAAGTAAAAGACAAGGCTTAGTTTCACTAGCCGTAGCCGAAGCCGAATTAATTGCACTTGCCTATGCTACCCAAGAGGCTATATGGCTGAAATGACTTGTAAACGAAGTTCTGCAGGCCTCGTTTGCACCTACTATTATTCATACAGATAATCAAGCAATTATAACTATGGCAACTGATCCTGAATGGAAATATTCACAAAGAACTAAACATATTGATATACACAAAGACTTTTTCAGAGATCATATTGAAAGAAAAACTATACTTATAAAATGGATACCTACTGAAGAAAATGAAGCAGACTTACTTACTAAAGCACTATCTATAACTAAACTCAAACACTTCATTAGTAAACTGCAACTAACTCAGGTTTGAAGGGGAGTATTAAGATATTACTTTCCCACATATGTTTACACTATGACTTCACTTGTTTACTCACATGACTATATGCACCATATGCTCACTTACTATCTATGGAATACTATACATTCTGTACAGTATATAAGACTGGGGCCTTTGGCCCATAATCTATAGCTTTTGCTACTTGCACAACTTGTCCGCTTAAGAGCTAAATTCTTGAGTTTCTGATTTATAAGTCTTTTCTGGCGCGGCATTTGTCTTTTGAGACTTTGGGAAGTATGCAGAGAGATCATGTGTATTAGCTTAGTCATTCAATGCAAACTATTATATATAGAAATATATAGTCATCCGGAGATTGCCTTTGGCCAAAATTTTGAAGTCGAATTTCTCAAATACTTGGGATACAAATATAACACATTCTAAAGCTTTTTGGCNAAAAAAAAAGNTTTTTCTGTTACTACTTTGCAAGAAATTCATGTATTGAGAAAAGGAAAAAATGAGTATGTTGCTAAAAGTCTAGCCCAGAGGACTGTTGAGCTTGAATGTCTTCTGTTGACTAAGTCGATGAAGAGTAGTGTTCACCATCGTTGCCACCAAATNAAAAAAATTAGGGTTGACTTAGGTTAGCGCCACCGGTCACGCAGCTTGTCGAGTTTATACCTTAACAAGTTTAAACTTCTATACGTGAATGCGAAAGATAGAATAGAACAGAATAAAAACGGGTGCAATCATGATTATACAACAAGCCAGCAAGTCGGCAAATATCCATCAGATCCTCTGTCCTGAATTAAATGATTCAACAAAGAATATCACCAGTCTTTTACACCCGCTTGAAGCACGGATACTCCGACACTCTGGTCCATCGATCTCTGCCCAGAAGATAGGTGCATAAGTGCATGGAGCCACGTTGCTTCCGGGGTGATCGATATCCGACATGAGTCAGATCCTCATCATTCAATTACAATTGCGAATAACCTGTACTAACCATTACTTTATTGATATAAGCATCGATATAGGAATGAGATGTGAACAGTGAGTACCAACGGCGATTCCTTGGAACTCAGCAAGAGCTCGAATCATTGATGCATTGGCGGAAGGGAAAACTCTGG
The DNA here is from genome assembly GCA_004802695.1 of Phellinidium pouzarii. Lineage (NCBI taxonomy): Eukaryota > Fungi > Basidiomycota > Agaricomycetes > Hymenochaetales > Hymenochaetaceae > Phellinidium > Phellinidium pouzarii. The sequence continues at coordinate 5,546 of SGPK01000239.1, forward strand.
AGCACTGACTCATATAGACTGAGACTCGGACAAACAACATCTTGACTCAGAGACCTTTGGCTGCTTTGTATTCTTGCTCATTGTATATTCCTGATGAGATCCATCAGATTTGTGAGTCAAGAATCAGAACTTTTGTTGTTTCTACAAAATATCAAACCGCCGAAAGAAGCCTCTTTCGTTGCCGATAAAAGAAATCACGGCTTAAATAAGTAAACACGATCACGTGACTAATCGATGGCGACTCGACTCAGCCGTCCTGAAAGGAACACCCTGAATCCAAAGCCACGCTCTTAGTATAAATGAAGTCCCGGGTCGCATAAAGGTAGGTGTCTGGTCTGCTCTCCTTCTTCATACTCATCAACAATGGCCGATGGCTATCACGGTGACAGCCCTATTAGACCCAGACGAAACGGTGCAGCTGAAGCTGAGGAAAAGACGACTGTTCCGGATATGACCATCAGACCTGGCGATATCAAGGGAGTTACGGATTTTGAAACCAGCTATCTACGCTGCGACACTAAGTTCGACAACCTACCAAAAGAGTTTGAGGCCGTCCTAGGTCTGGTATTGACCCAGTTCAACACTGTCTCGAACGCGAACGCGAACGTAAACAAGGACCGTGACAGCGTGACGTCGTCTGTCGCGTCTGACTCGCAAGGCAATTCATTGGCATCTACATCCGCGAGTACACCACTAGACAATCCCTTTTGTCCTCCTATCGCAGAGCCGTCGCAGAATATCACACGACCACGACATCAACATCTAGAATATGCCTTGTATCAGCCAATCGAGAGACTCCTCAACTGTATTAGTTTTCATGTCCACAACTTCCATGCTCTCACAGGTAAGCGAAGTGCAACGGATATTTCTTTGAAGGCACTCATGGGAATACTGTTATCCTAGGGAAATGCATAATGTTTAAGACAAGTTATTTGCATACCTTGTTTGGATCAGAGCGGCTTTATAAGCCAGATCTTGTTGCAGTATGGGGAGAAAAAGCAGACGCCGAGGTCCTGGCAAATAAGAATTTCGACAAATATCCGAAATCTGACAAGTTCCACGCTGCGGACATTGTTACCGTCGTCGAGGTCAAGAGGAGAAGAATTCGCAACGCCTTCGCACAGATCCTCACATATGCGGAACTTCTGCCTCACGCACGTCCCAATATTGCTGGTGGACTGTTTATGACGTGTGATTCACAGTATTTTCGATTGTACTGGTCCGATGCATCACGCTTTGTCTTTTCTCCATACTATACTTGGAAGGAAAACATCGCCATCATCTTCCGCTTTTTGGATACGCTCTATCGGCCGCTCGATGATCTGCCACAAATTGATCCTACCATCGTCCCTGCAGCCTTGAATGGCACAACGAAAGAAGATTTGAAATGGATTGTTACTATCAAGGCGGAGAGGTATGAGACAACGCGAGTGGTTTCGATGAGAGGTTTAGGGAAGCAGACGTGGGTGCTCAAGAGCCTGAGTGGTTTCTACATCATCAAGGACATTTGGCGAGACGTGCATAGGCGGTTCAGCGAAGGAAAAGTTCTTGAGGCTATTCACGAAGACGGGATCGTACGTGGGGTAGTCCGAATGGCCAGCTATGGGGAGGTGGAATTCTGTGATAAGAACGGTAAACTTCAGACGTTGCGTACATCGAGGAAGCATTCTGGCGTGGACTGTACTTTAAAAACGGATTCTAGCGAGTCTCCCTTGAACGAAGAAGAGAGTATTTGGAATTACGAAGATCGGCCGCTGCCAGAGCGCGCTGTAAGAGGTCCTTCCGGCGCTAAGCAGGACCGGGAGCGGCCTGCCATTCTTCCAGGACAAGTTGATGATTTGAACGTACCAAAAGCAGCCGCCGGGGGAGAAAGGGACGCCGACCGTAAAGCTTATGCAAAGGCTGTTCATGACATGCTCCGTGAGCGTGTGCGTGGTCCCCGATTAAGGATTCCCCTGAGAGAGAAGACGAGGACTGTCCTGGAGAGCGTCGGGGATAAGCTTGTAGAATGCACTTCGCTGCTACACTTGTTGAAAGTTGCATACGACATAGTCCAGAGTGGGTAACGATCTTTTATGGATTGATGGAAAATTAACATTTATTCACACGGGGCACTTTGCAGTCCACCATTTCTGCGTGAAGGATCGCAAGGCGTTGCATCGAGATATTAGCAAGAACAACATTCTGATAAATCCAAAACATCAAGATACGGAGAAGCGGTTTAACGATCGTGTCGGGAAGTATATCGAAGAAGTTTTAGATCCAGACGGGTGCGTGACTGAATTAGGTTGTCGCTGCTTGTGACGATGCTGAGTGTGATTGGAACGCCAGTGGATGTATGAGGGAAGTGGCCATGTTGATTGACTGGGACAATGCTGCTCTTCTGGGAACAGACTTGGAGCCTGTTACAGGTCGGACGGTCAGCTGATTTTTCTTTGCTCAATCTTCCATGCCATATTCTTAAGTAACTGCAGGGAACTCCGATGTTTATTGCTGTGGCTGTCAGTGATGGCAAATTCCCCGATGTGGCGAAAGTTCAACCGTATTTGAGAGTTTTGGAATTTCCAAATATCTCAAAATCTGCAGAAGAAAAATATACGCAGGCATATGGAGCAGGTCGATACAAACATTATGTAGAAAGGCACGATGATTCGCCGATAACGTTGCATGTCACTGAGACTGCGCCCTTCGAACACCTGCCTCTCCACGACATGGAGTCTCTCTTCTGGCTTCTTGCGCTGCTTCTGTGTCGTGCCCAGGTAAAGGCGGAAGGAGAGGGGAAAGGAAAGGGAAAGAAAAAGGATGTGGCAGCGACGTGTCCTACAAGTGACGCGTATAAGCAATTCAGTGAGAGCATGGACGCGCATATTCCTGGATCAGGCGTTGAAGATACAAGGTTGGTTTATTTGTTTGCTTCATCGGAAGAAAAATGGGAGGACCGACTGCACCCGGATCTCCAATCGGTCGCACCAATGCTTCATACTATGGCGAAGTACTTCTCTATACAATGGGTATATTGGAAGCCTTATCTTGACTGGGATCACGCTCATGAGATGATGACAAGAGTACTGCTGGATCATATAGTACGCATCAAGGATGCAGACGTCATTATAGACCTGAAGAACAAGCGCCCTTATCCACTGCCGCCTATCTACGCTGCAGTGCGCGAGCCTAAAAGGACGAAAACCAGTACGAGTCAGGCGACGTCAAGGATTTCCTCTGGCGCTCTGGAGAATCACACATTCTTTACAGAAAATGGAACTCACTTGGTCGGCGATTTCTTGAATGTCCAAAATGATAGACGGGCACCTTCGCTCGGGAAGCGTAGCAGGGATGAGGAAGAATAGATGGGTTGTGGTTAAGATTTTACAGATCTGGTTTTATTTGATTCATGTTTACACAGCGAGACCTATATTGACAGAATAATACTCGAGTTCTGTCAGCAGGACTTAGGCGCAAACGCAAACGCGCTTAAGTCACTTTATTTTCTATACTGTTATCATGATTCTTAGCTACTGTCATTTGTCATTTGTCTCCTTCTATTGTCTCTGCACATTGCTGGGGCTCTTTCTTACCGTCAGAGCACTCTGTCTAGCTTTTGTGCATGTACTATAGATGTGTCAAGTGGGACAAGTATAACACTTATACGACTGAATAAATGTGCGACTCAACAAATCGATATTCATCGACAGCACTGAAAACACAGAGTCGGTGTACTAGTCCGTACTGAAAGATGATTTCTACCACCGCGTTGCCCGGAGAAGGTATGACAACGTGTTTATAATTCTTAGCTACGCACTTCATTTGACAAACAGTATTGATGCCAAAGTAATACTAGTAGTATAAGACAATGACGCCGCTAAGTAAAAAGACTTCATTTGCAAGATCTATTGTTACTTTCTAAGCATCATAGGGCATCATATCATGAGGCATCATACATGTCCATGGTCCTAGTTTGCTCAAGAGATCCCCGCGTCTACCTTGGGATGATTGTCCTAGCCTTACGACTCTCGTTTTTCGTATCCCTCCCCCTTCCTTACCGAAATAACGTGCACTCTCGAAGCTCCAGTGTAGGCTTCCAACGATCCAATCTCCCGAGTCCCCGTACATATATTCCAACCTCACGGTCCACACGTCCTCCGTTATCGAATGAGGGCAGCCGGCGCTTTCCCGCGAGAAAACGTGCGATAGATGCGGAGCAGAGCTCGCCGACATAATCAACAGCATCTTGCAAGGAGAGTCCCAGCGCGAGCATTGAGATAGATATCAAGTTGTGCGTGTCGTCGCGCGCGTTCTCGAATGAGAAGATGTCCTGTCGACAGAATGCAATGGTGAGCTACATATCTTCGCTAATGAGATGCCGAAAGTAGGAGGGGAAAAAATGATGAATGTAATCCTTACATTTGACCATGAAACAAGGTGGTTGGTGGTTTCTCCCATCGTCTCGACGGCCTCGTGTGTCATTACCACGTCCGGAGTATCAAGCCCGTTAGCATATTCAATCAGCGCCCACTGGCAGCATGGCTTACATCCACTTGTGTCTCGTCGTACAGAAACATCAGGAAAAAACCAGAATACTATATAGCACTATATAATGATATATATTCATAATAGATGTTATAGCTTTTATAGATTAATCCAACATGTTTCAAGTTTATATTGTGCAATATAGAGAACTTGACAACTATATTGTTCAATATAGCTCTTAATATGAGATCATAATTGTTATATAGCACTATAATATGTCTATATAGCACTACATAGTGATATATACTCCCCCTTCACTACTATCTTTCAGCTATCTTCTTACTATTTAGAGTGTTATAGTAGACACACTTCTCACATACTTCACAATAGCTATTATTTTCCAGTGAATTGGATTATATTTAGCTCATGTATGTTCCAGATAAAGCAATTACATTCAACTCTGCTCTAATAGCTGTGCACATTTTGATATAAATATTGAAACTGAGATATACAAAGAGTGTGCAACCTGTTAGTTCTTCAAAGAGAATTAAGAGTCAGTTTGAAGCATTGCATGATATTCAGTGAGCAGAGAAAATAAAGTAATCACTTGGTATTGGTGAGCTGGAGTAGATTTCCTGGTTAGCAACTTAAATGAGTGACCCAAAGAAAAATAAAGAAATTCATTCAAGTAGTATGAATGTCAAAAACAGAGAGTAGGAATGGATATCCAAAGTCAAACTCTGTGACAGAGATATCAGAATTAAGAAATAAGTTTATGAAGTCCATTAAGTTCACTGTCACATGTGTAACAGTGACCTAGAGACATGGTATTGTATGCCCTTGCAGATCATCTAAGCCAACTAGCATGACATAGAGGAAGATCTATAGGGGCAGGGAGCATATCATATATAATGAATCACAGTCAATGTATTGAACTGGAAGTTTTGTATTGGAAGAGTATTAGGAGAGTGAACAGCTGTGGGTGCCAACTGCCTCCCTTCCATTTCCCAATGATTGATGCATTCTAGAACTTGAACAGGTACACAAAACAAAAGAAGAAAAAGAAAAAAAAAAGNAAAAAGGTGAGATGAGATGATGGTGGTAGAAAAGAAGAAGTGAAAGATCCTGGGGTACTTTTATACTAAAAATCATGTGATCAACAAATAAATACAAACTCATCCAATTTAGGAATATGCTTAAAGAAAATTTATTTGAGAATGTTGAAACACATGGCAACTCAAGACAAATATCTGGCTGTGTGTGTGGGGGGGGGGGAGGGGCAACCCTCACAAACACATGAAGGTTCAAATGTACAGGCAACTATTTMAGACAAAAATGCAGACTTNCCAAATAGGGCAACAACCATGCAAGCTCAAACTCAATAGTGAATTTATGTTGCATCAACAACTATGTGTGTAAAGAGCTGGCTGAATCTATATGGTTAAAGACTATCAAAACATCAGTGTTACATGATAAAATGAATAAGACAAGTATCTTACAGTTGTAGATGCAGATCTTTCAAGTGCTGTATAGTCTATTTCATCTTCTTCACCACTGCTGCCTTGTGGGATATCAATCCTTGCATGAGTGCTTACAGATGTCATAAATTCTCAGTGTTAGATATTCTGAAAATGAAAACTAATCAGCTTACCATGCAGTCTTATAGAATTTTATTTGCAGTGCTGCTATATACTTAGGTGCCTTTGTGATATCAGCCATGCCTTTTATCCTTTTAATATGTTTTAGCCAGACACTTCTATAAATCTCTCCTTCAAAGTTTTTGGGAAGAAATGATCCAGTTTGATAGTCAAGTAAAACAGACTCAATCTGAATTGCATGATAATTAGTACAAGCTAAATGTATCACAAGTACTTGACTCACTGCTGTAAGTATGAGAGCAATCACAGGGTATGGCATTGGATTAAATCTTTCTTGAAATTTGATACCATCTGCTGTTCTAGATGAAAACCACTGTGCCTTCAATATTTGACTGATAATTGGGTTCCCAAATGGCAACTGTTTGTCATATGAGAATGGCTTGGATTCCAATGTCAATTTAAGAATTTCAGAGAAGTAGAACTTAACTCACCTGCAGCTGAATCCCACCATATGCAAATATACCCTTCTCAACAAGCATCTTAACAAGAGAAGCCACTATGGCAGTATCACCACAGTTCAGATTGAATGAAGCAACAACAATTCCTTCAGTTTTATTCTTGAGAGTTTGGCGTACACTTGAGGTGTTTCGTCCAATCTGAAGAGGTGTCAGTTTGAGCATTCTGAAACACAGATACTGCACTTGCAATTTTTGACATTGTGTGTTTGTATTGTTCATCTGAAGTCCATCTCTTCAGCAGCTCATCCTCATGTGATGAGATACCAGAGGAGGCAGATGTGCGGAATGCAGAGTATATCATGTCATCCTTCTCATCACTTGTTGGAAATCCATTCTCTACTGCAATGGATGCACGGAAGATCTTGCATGCAATCTGTGCTCGAGTCTTGCTTTTTGGATCTAAGGATGACAGGGTTCCATCCTTGATCTTGACAACTTTGGCAATTTGCCTATCAGACACAGTATTTGGTGGCATATCTTTTGCAATGACTGGACTACCAGTGAAGGAAATAGTGCTGGGAGTTTCAAAGACAAACTGTAATGTTTGGTAAGTCTCTGTGTCACTGCTCTAGAGCTAACGTACATGGCTGTGTGAATTTTTTGCATTCTTCCTAGGTGTATGCACAAGTTCTAGGCTATCTTCAGCAGTCATTTGTGAAGTAATGGTAGCTGTACGCTTCTGTTTGACTATAGGCAGGGCAAGCATGAAATGACACTCTTTTCTTCACAATACAGATGAATTGATGTACATACCAATACCTTGAAGAGAAGAGCTATCTGATGTACTGGACTCCTCAGTTTGTTCATTAGCATCAGGGTCGGCATCTATCTCTTGTCTTTCTTCATCAGAACATTTAGCACTGTTGTCATTATCTTCTAATTGCATCTGTGTCCTGGCCCTCTCTCTGACTTCTAGAATTGATTGTCAGTTGGAGTATTTCTGGTATCAAAGAAAATACATGCTACCTTTTTCTCTGTCTTCCTCAGCAACTGCAAGGTTTGATTTATCTGTCACAGTAAGCCTTTTTTTTCATCTTTGCAAGCTCCCTTTGTAGCTTAGCTACTTCAGGAGTCACTGGACTACTAGCCACATCAAGAGTATTTTTGTTTTTGGAGTGTGTGGATTTTTTTCTGTTGGACATGGTATGTGGCAGGTAAAAGTTTGATTCAGAAAGCATTATAAGTACAAAAAAAAAATTGCTTACTAAGAACTGTACAGTTCCAGATTCCAGATTAAGAAGTTGTATCCCACCTGATAATTTNAAAAAAAAAAACTTGCCTCCATCCAGGATTGAACTACTGACTTCAATTGATTTGAGGTTCTGTACTCCATAACCTCGAAAAAAAAAGAATGATAAAATGATAAAGAAATATTTTAAAAATACCAGTCATGCTTGCACACTCTGCTAGGTCTTCTGGGCTTGCGAGGCACTGACACACAGTCTAACCCAACACTATGTTAACCTTTTTAGTAAGGAACCATCCCAGTGGCGGATGCATAAAGTACTGATACTCAAATGCACCTGAGTCATGTGACCCTCCATACACTCCGGGGAGTGCTCAACCAACTGAGCCATTGTGGCATTGAATGTTCTTCAACATTTCTCATTATATATTAATATTGTTCTTTGGCCTATTATGCTTTGTTATTTTGCTTTTTACATTGTTGATACAGTATAATTAATGAATGATATTTGATTACATTACAAGCCCCAGCCTTTCAGACAAGTCCACTGCAATTGCACTAGCTTTGATTTTTCTACATTAATAACTATGGGCAGTGTCAGTCAGCTTTCCACACCACACTCCTGTGTGCTTGCGTAGCCAGCAAAGCAATGGCGTCTCTGTCTTCTGTAAAGGCTTGTCTGTGGCATGATCAAGTTTTCCTGCAAGCGGGCTTCATYGTCTCTCTACCACGGAAATAGTGGTGCACGAGGCCCGCGTCCTCTGACTATGATAGAGTGTCATAACATAGCGGGTTTCAACGCACCGATGCAGCCTGCAAATGTGTTTCAGCCAGGTCACCCCTTCGAGACTCCTAACCCATTCAATGACTTCGCAGYGCAAGGACGTGCAACGGATCYGTCAAGACGAAGACATTGTATGCGATGAGGTACGCGTGCGGGYGGCCTGTGCTATTGTTGGTGTTGGTGGYGGTAATAGTGGCAGCGCTACTGATATTGTTGGTTTTACCGATAGACAAACGCRGATTGTCCTCCACATCCATCGCGCCCACATCCTCTTCCCCACACACGTCAACCTCCTTACCCRCACACACACCAAGCCCCATGATCCTCACCAGGACCTCCTTCTCCCTCCCCTCTTCCTCCGGCACAACATACCCCATACCCCCCATGATGCACCCACACAACCTCCACCCCCACCCTCTCATACTTCTGCTTCCGCTCCCCCGCCNTTTTTTTCGATCGCCAGCTTCAGCTTCTCCGCAAGTGCGAACACCGCACACATCCTCACAGGCGCCGCACGGGAGGTGTAAACGAGAATATCCAAGAGGGTTGCATAGATTGGCTGTGGGAGGCATAAGTGGATGAGCGAAGTGTAGAGGGCGATGGAGATGGAGGAAAGGTTGTCAGTTCAATTCGACTTGTACGTTTCAGAGGTAAGCACCAAGGGAGACGGGAAAGACGAGAAAGTTATTATATGCAAAGAGACAACCCTAAGGCGCCGTACTTCGATCCCTCATTCCAATCTCCAGTGGGCTCGCCTGTAACTATTTCCTCCTACGGCAGTGCCGCATTTGATGCGCAGGACAGGCTCATGCGTACTCCATCTAATGCAACTGTACCTGTAGTCTCGCGTGGAAACTCTGTGAAACCACTCACCAGCAATACCTGGGTTTGGAAGAAGCACTCTCTCTTGCATAGCCTACCTGCCCCGTACCAGGAATCTATGATCTTATCTCGAGCAAACCCTCACTCGTCATCCATGAGCTTCCCCTCCTTTAGTTCCGGTGCTGATGTTGACGTCGTTGCTTTCTTTTGCGGTCGGCGCCGGTAGTACTCGGCTATGATCTTGGGTGAGATACGGTTGAGTTGCTCCTTTGGGAAGATGCGTAGGAGTGACCAGGCGAGATCGAGGGACTCAAAGATCATGTGGGATTCATAGGCACCTACCATTAATGAAATTTAAAAAAGAATTGCAAACTGAGTAAATGTTAAAGAAGAGAAGAGAATGCAAGGGAGCGCACCTTGTCCAACAAACTGCTTCTCGTATCTGTCCAAGAACTCTAGTGCGAGCTTATCTTCCGGCGAAAGTGCCTCTTCACCCACGACGGCCTTCATCGCAGCAGCATCTCGACCGATAGCGTACTTCGCATACTATCAAAAAGCGGAAATGAGAGCAAAACTACTTAGTTGAATGAGATCATGATGAAGTGAAGTTAATACTGACAAGTTGGTTAGAAACGTCACTGTGGTCTTTTCACGTGAGCTTCTCGCCAATAGCACTTTTCATTAGACGCGATAGAGAGGGCAGGATGTTGATTGAAGGATAAATCTGTCAGTTATGTAATTGGCAGTCAACGAAGATTTGACCTTCTGTAATGTACCCAGTCAAATCTGGAATCGGGTGAGTGATATCTGAGGAGTCCTGAGTTATTGAATGTGTTATAGCCTGGAAATAGATGAATGAAGTAGTGTACCATTGTTCGGCATGGTAAGAATAAGAATTTGAGTAATTGAGCCGTTGCACCCTTCTACACGACCAGCGCACTCGTAGATTGTCGATAAGTCATTGTACATGTACCCGGGGTAACCACGACATCCTGGCACTTCCTCGCGTGCAGCGGACACCTCACGCAACACATCTGCATACAAAGACATATCTGTAAGAATGACAAGCACATGCTTCTCAAGCTGGTATGCATAGTACTCTGCCGTCGTGAGAGCAAGACGTGGCGTGATGATACGCTCAATCGTGGGGTCGTTTGCGAGATTAAGGAAAAGCGTGACACGGTCAAGTGAGCCATTCTCTTCGGGTGAAGCGTGCCCAAGTAGCAAAGGTTCCTGAACCGCAGGGTGTACAGATGTATCGAAGGACGGGTCGCATGGTGATGGAGTAACAGGGGAATTGTAATCAACTGGTGAGAACGAACACTGAGCCATCTGAATTTCAGGAAGTGTTGGTGGAGTCGAGGCGATGTGGGAAGATGGATCGTACGAGAAGGTAAGCATATTCGCCGAATGGAATTCAGAGGATAGGCGTGAAGGTTTGAGGTCATCGCCGGTGCCATGTCCACCAGTGCGAGAGTTGTGAAAGGTTGAAATGTCCATGGATGGCTTCACGTCAGCTGCAGAGATGGGCAAACTCTGTCTGTCTGAGCGATCATATTCTTCATACTCATGACTCTCCTCAACCTGTTGCAGGGGCATAGGAGGAGGAATGTGCGTGCACGGTGTCGAGCAGCAGGTGCAGCGAGTCATGCAGTGCCCTGTAGTGCATGAGACCCAATGAGCTGCAGAGCGCAGCCAGATGCGGGGCTTGTGCAGAGGAGTGAGCATGGCAGCAAGTGAGGACGAGTTGAGGAATACGACATATTCAGAGTGTCCTGTTTTCTGGAGTCGATGCAGTGGGGTAGATGGAAGAGGACTTGATGGATGAAGATGGGGATGGTTCCCGATTCGAAAAGAGTGTGCTTTCCGAGTGTGGAGAGAAGGCTTGGTGGTGTTAGTAGGCAGTTTAGATGTAGCTCTGACCGTGAAAAGAAAAAGGCCTACAGCAGAATGTCGCCTTATGGGCTTCCCGTTCCTCTTCCAACTGCGAGCTGGATCTGGAATGAGAAGAATAATTTGATAAGGAGGTATGAGATGTACTGGGAACTCATTGCTTTATCTTGAGGTCATTTCAGAGACGGGCTTGTCAACATAAGCTGAGAACAACGCACCATTGAGTGACCTTTCACTCATGCTTTCTACGTCACCGCTCTCCATTATCATTCCCATGGTCTCATCATTCATCTCCTTTCTGTATTCTTTCCACCTTCAGTATCCTTTGGGAAGAGACGTCATTCTGCTGACAATGATGTGCGGGTGCATGCATAGGAACGTCAAAGACAATGAGACCAATGATGTGTTTTGACTGAGCTGACATCCCCATCGCAGCATCTGCAGTGAGAAGACTGCCCATCGAGTGCGCCAAAAGGATCACAGGCCCTGGAGGCAGAGTGCTCAACGTGAAAGAATACACAGACAATGAAAATAGAAAGAATGATTACCAGAGAATGCATGGTGCTTTTCACTCGTATCGACTAGAAATTAAAATGCTGCAGATTGGAGTGTGAAAAGTAATAGTGTGTGTGACATATGTTTCCGGATAACATCGTCTTGTTGATACGACACTCTGTCCCATCCACATACCTACAGTAGGAAACTATGCCACCCAAGTACAAGAATGGGAAGCCAATGCTGGCAACCCCACAGGAAATCTTGGCAAAAGTTGCTGCCCACACGACATATGAGCCATCTATTGGATCAGTACAGGCTGCTGCCTCTCGCCCATATCGGATGCGGAAGACTCTCCAGGCCCACGCTGTGGCAGCTATGGACATTCCTGAGAATGAAACAACTACCCCTGTTGATCCTGATGATCCTCTGGATGCAAATGCAAAGGCAGACAATGAGGAATCTCAAGCTGTGATCCGTAGAGCAAGTGTTGGTNAAAAAAAGGTCAAATCAACAGAGTAAGGGAAAACTGCAGCGGATCCCAGTGAGTTTTATTCAAATATACACTGATTTATTTTGTGTATTTATTGTGTCCCTAGGCAATATCCAGACAAGAAAAAAAAGAATAATCATGCTCAGCGTCATCTTGACCAAATTGCAGCCACTGACCAAGGAGAGGTGCATAAGCAACATGTACCACCCTCAATGACCCGGGCAGATCAAAAGGCTCAAGTCATTGATGCAAACAACAAGAGGGCTACTGAGATTACATCTCGAAAGAATGTGTTTGTGTGTTGGGAGTCTTCAAATGGCAAGACCTTGTGTACCAATGATCAATGCACTTATCCTAGTAAGGTTTTAACTAGTTATGGAGGCAATATGCTGATTATAATAAGACAAGGAAATCACTGCTGGCCAGATAGTGATGGTGCGCCCACAGGTTGGAGCAAGAAGTCCAGATGTATGGATTTCATATTCTATATGAAATTCCCAACTAACCATTTCTGTAGGGCATTGTACCAACTGTATATACCTATCAGCACCTGGGCTGTGTCACCAAGTATGCACTTGCTCGGCTGCAAAATCCAGATTGCTACCATCTATCAAAGTACCTTGATGATGAGCAGGAAGAAGAGGTTAAGGAAACAATTTCAGGTGCTACTATATGGGCTTTAGAGAATCCCAAGCACTCCCTTAGTAACCAGGAAATCAATGCACCACTTGCCAAGTCACAGTTGTCAAAATGGCAGGTCAAGAAGCTGTTCAGGACCATGAAGAAAGCCCCTGCTGCCTATCATGCAGAGCACACAGCATTAGCAAAGGATCTGAAGCACAAAGCTGAGAAAGCTGCAAAGATTGCTTCACATGCTGTGGAGAAAAAGCTACAGGCTGACATCAGGATGGCTAAAGCTGAAGCTGCAAAGGCTAAGGCAGACCTTCAGAAGGCAGAGCAGGATCTCAAAGAGGCCAAAAAGAAGGCAGAGGATTCTACAGATATGGCCAACAGATTGACAGCACTTCTTGGCAAATCTGCTCAGAGGAACCTCTCAAGGAAGATTAAGAAGAAGCTGGTCATGACACATCAGTATAAACTGCACAGAATGGCCAATTTTGACACAATGCAACTTCATACTCTCATCATGCGCACTCATGAAGCCATTAGCAAAGATGATGGTATCAAGAATCTCATTGTGGAAGCTATTGAGAAGGAGCACCCTGGAGAAGGCAATGTGTATATGGATAAGCTTGGGAAGAAAGTAATGGATGGTATGGAAACCACTTCACTCTACTAAATATACTAACTAGTATTTTATAGGGCCCTTTGGGTATATTGCACAATGCTCTCGTGGAGTGGGTGATGAGAGGGTTTTGAAATCTGTTGAGGAAAAGTTTAGTTTGCTTGAGAAGAATGTGGATTGGGGTGACAGTGATTCAGAGGATGAGGGTGATAAAGGGCCTTGTGATGGTAGAGGGCAGGAGGATGTAGCAATGGGAGATGATGAGCTGGAGCAACTGTTACTGGAAGCTGCAGATGCTGGAGCACTTGATATGACTGAATGTCACAAGCACTGATTTCCCATATGACAAATATATAATTACAAAAGATTGAGGTATATGCATCAATCATTCCCTCAGAATTATGTAACAATGCTGACTAATACCAACTAGATATAAATTCTGTGCTCAGATTATTTTCCCACAACCTTTTGCTTCTTTACCACCATCTTCTATACTAGGCAGTATCTAACTATGAGCTTTGATCATTGCCCTACATCATATCCACAACTTCACCAGACTTTGGATGACCAAACCTGTCCTGCCTGTGGAAATGATTTCCCATCCATTCATGGAAAGAATATTCATCTCTCTAGAGCTGAAAGCTACAGGTGGTACAACAAAGGAAGACATGCAGAACAAATATTAGCCTATCAGCCTAAAGGGGAGATGATCCTCCTGACACAAGTGCTATTGACCTAGATGTACCACTTACCTGGGATGATGGATACAATATTGAGGAAGATAATTTTGAACCTTGCCTAGATAAATCACACTCTGATGTGGAGAGGCCAACAAAATGGGCTTGGGTACATACATCCACTGCTGTCCATGACATTCATCCAACTGCAGGGAATGTTGTTGGGAATAAAAAGGCATCTAGAGAGCCCCAAACTATGCATTTTTCAGATGCTGACATTGCAGATAGCAATCTATATCATCCCTTCACATCAGAATTAGACTGGAAGATTGCAAAAAGGATTCTCAAAGATGGACCTGGAAAGTCAGCTTCAGATAGATTGTTGAAAACTCCTGAGGTAAGCCCCATCATAGCAGTGCTGCTAGTATTGTCTACATATTTCTAATATAAAATATAGTTTACAGAGAAACTTGGATTGTCTTTTTCACAATATGACAAGCTTATACNAAAAAAATCAATCAGCTTCCTGGAATGGCTCAGTGGCATGAAAAAATAATAAGACTTGTGGACTTGGATGATCCTTCTGAAGAGCACCTTATCCAGTATTGGAACCCCATTGAAGTAATAAAGAGTCTATGGGGCAATCCTGCATATTCTAAGGATATGGTCTTTGCTCCAGAGAAAATGTGGGAAAATGCAGATAGGGAAACACATTTATACAATGAAATGTGGACTGGGAAATGGTGGTGGAAATTTCAGGTAAGTATCCTATAAAGATTTATAGTGTAAATGGTTAAAGTACCACAGGATCTACTCCCTGATGGTGCTACTGTGGTTCCTGTTATTATTTTGACAGATAAAACACAACTCACTAATTTCAGTGGAAGTAAGCAAGCATACCCAGTCTACTTGACCATAGGGAACATCCCTTGTGGAATATAGAAGAAGCCATCACAAAGAGCATGTGCCCTCCTGGCATACCTCTCAACAGACAAAATCACATCATCTCATCTTTCTTCAGATGAAATCAGACACAGAACACATTGTCTCTTCCATGACTCTATCTCTTCCATGACTCTATGCAACACATACTCAAACCATTGGAAGCTGCAGGATGTGTAGGAGAAAAACCAGAAGATGGAGATGGAAACTGTCAGAAAGGAATTATTGCTTTAAGTAAGCAACACATAATAACAAAGAAACCAACAACTAAAATGACCAAAAGACAGTTTGACAGTGATTACAATTCATAGGAGATCATATGAAGACATGAATGGGAACAACAGCACATTGCTCCCATATTCCACAAAGACATAATGTGTGACCAATGCAAACACATATATAGCATGGGATGGGATGTGTATTGACTGCTGATAGCAGAAACATCAGCAGTGGCAATATTCACCAATATGGAGATGAAGACAGAACACAAGGTATTCAGAGTACCAAACAAACTACATCTAATAGCCTACAAACACTCAATCAAAATGTTTGTCTATGATGTGAAGGATTACCTCAACTTCATATCTATTAGAATGACACTCAATAACACACCACATGCAGATAAGCAATGCACCCAGTGCTATGTGGAAGTCTATATGCCCTACAGGGTCAATAGTCATGACATGATCAGAATCCACAACACAAGTATTTGTTCCAGAACTATGATAGCCTTCACCCAATATGGAGGAATGGGATACACCACCAGTGATGGTAAAGCCACACAGGAAATAGACTGTTACAATTTCCTTATCTATCCATCTCATCACATCACTCCGCTTATCTATCCATCTTATCTCATCACTCCGCTTACTTCAACAGTAGCCCCTGTATCACCTGATCACTTGTTCCACCAAGTTCCATACCCTTCTATGCTGACTGATGCTCATCCTTCGCTCAGTCATCCTTTCTATCACTTTCCATCACTTTCCACCCCTATGTACTAGTAGTATATAAGGCATGTACTCAGAGCCCTAAGCCCTAAGCTTGAGCTCTTCGTTCTCATAGCCAAACACCTTGTCACCTAGTCCACCAGTGTGCTCATTGAGCCTCACCAGTACCAATCGATCCTCTCAGGCCCTAACTCGGCTCTCAGCTTACTCGTCACTCTGTTCTTACTCGTTACCTCGTCACTGTTACAGCCTTTGGCTTAACACTAGCTCAAGCTTACCTACCTGCCGACGNTTTTTACGTCTAGGCAACCCAACTCACCACGGCCCAATTACCAGCACCAACTACTAGACCAACTTGACGTTCCACTTGGAACCACCAGTACAAAGTCTTTGAAGACACGACCAGGGGAGAAACTCGATACTACTCCTGGGAACAGACACAACCGAATCAACCCCCCCCACTGGTTCTACCTCACCAACGACCCAGAAGACGCTGCAATCCACTTTGAGATAGCCGTCCCCAACTACCGTGAAATTTTTGAAGAAACCCGTACACCTAACCCGTCTCCCATCCAACCGACCATCGAACTTCCCACCCCACCAGTTTCCAACATCCAGCAACGACAACCTCAGTCTACACCTCTCCCACACACCCCATCCACTAGCACCACGCCATCCCACATCCCTCCTTCCCCTCAACCAGCACCTACTTCACTAGCCAACATGTCCACCCCAAACCCCACAGGAGAGGCCCGCCTCAGCAAACCCAACAACTTTGATGGCGACAAAAGCTATGCCCGCCGCTTCCTATCCAGTTGCCAAGCCTACCTCTCACTCAATGAGCGGATCTACAACACAGACAAAAGCAAAATCATCTTCGTCCTCTCCTTTATGCAAGAAAAAGCTGCAGGAGACTGGGCCACCAACCGCACCACTGTTGCCCTTGCCCCAAACCCTACTACCAACACAATTACCGGTTTTGGCACTTGGGTTGACTTTCTCAATGATTTCAGGAACACATTCATCATCACCGATTTACCTTTGTCCAACTCTTTTGACTCCCTTATGGTCATTGTAGACCACGACTCATCCAAAGGCATCGTCTTATGCCCCTGCAACAAAACCATTGACGCCCTTGGCACTGCACTCCTCTACCATCAAAATGTCTACCGCCGCTTTGGACTCCCCAAACGCATCATCTCCGACCGAGGCCCTCAATTTGCATCACACGTGTTCCAAACCCTTTGCTCTCGCCTCGGCATCAAATCCAAACTCTCTACTGCCTATCACCCACAAACTGATGGACAAACGGAACGAGCCAACCAAGAAATCGAGGCCTATCTGCGCATTTATTGCGGTACTGCACCAAATACTTGGGCCGAATCCATCCCTGACCTCGAATTTTCTCACAACCTCCAAACCCACTCCATCACTAAAACCTCCCCATTCAATATCATCCTCGGCTATAACCCTATCCCCATTCCACCTGCCATTGAACCCACAAACCTTCCGTCTGTTAAGCCAAAGGCTGTAACAGTGACGAGGTAGCGAGTAAGAGCAGAGTGACGAGTAAGCAGTGAGCCGGGTTAGGGCCTGAGAAGGTTGACTGGTACTGGTGAAGGGCTAAAGAGCACACTGGTAGACTGGTAGACAAGGTGTTTGGCTATGAGAACGAAGAGCTCAAGCTTGGGGCTTAGGGCTCTGAGTACATGCCTTATATACTACTGGTACATAGGGGTAGAAAGGGATGGAAAGTGATGGAAAGGATGACTGAGCGAAGGATGAGCATCAGTCAGCATAGAAGGGTATGGAACTTGGTGGAACAAGTGATCAGGTGATACAGGGGCTACTGTTGAAGTAAGTGGAGTGATGAGATGAGATGGATAGATAAGCAGAGTGATGTGATGGGATAAGGTAAGGAAATTGTAACAAACTACTACTTGTAAACTAACTATTTAGCTAACTAGCTATTCGACTGACTATGGTGCCGCCAGGCAATGACTGAGAGCAACTGAACTGTGGAGCTATAAGGCACAGCCTCTAGTACTCGCAACTACTGGCCTGATGCTTTGTAATACATCATGTGACTTTGGATACTGCAGTCACCAGAAGATCACCACGATCAAAGGGTGCGATTTAATAAAGAACGGATATGAAACTGCCACATAGCGAGAGACCCACGGTCCCTCTGATTTCTACATGTGTGGGAAGATGGGGGGTTTCCAACAAAGCTGATCACTAACCAAGGAGCTAGTACCAGTAAGGACGCCAAGGAAGCCAGTGCTTCGCTTTACAGGAACAATGTGATGAAGTGATGGATGAAGAATAAGAGTTGAGGTGTCGGAGATAAGAGTATGAACGTAAGGAGTATCCTCGAGGACGTAGACCAGCGTGTTGTGTACAACAAGTATGTGCAGCCAGAGTAATGACTAGAGAGAGCAAACACTGATGATAGAGTGGTGAAGGGAAAGTTTAGAAGGTGTGCAAGAAGAGTTGAGTTCTACTGTTAGGGCAACACTATACACAACTAAGGTGCACAGGTTCTAACAAGTAAAAGACAACAAGGGTGGAGCTTAAGATGACTTAGGAGGGGTCACACTGTGAATAGTGGATATCCTGAGAGAACTCAACTGAGGTCTCTAGGGTTGTATTGCTAGGTATTTATACATGAATGTACTTGGCGCACAGACCAAGCAGTGCTACTTTAAGGCTGGTCTAATCTATAGCTATCCTACTAACCAGAGCGATGAGGAATGATGGTGCCATAACAATGCAATATGGTGTGATCCCTTCTAGAACCTTCTGCTTAGTAATGATTACATAATGCACCTTGCTGACTAATAACTACCTAAGCAATGACTAATATTTTGATTATGTAATGATTATGTAAGAGTGCCATAAGAATGAAATTAAATGAAAAAACATCTATATCATAACAGGAATAGCTGTGAACAGACAGGAAGGTTCTAGCAAAGCATTATTCCCTAAAGAGGTAATAGAAGTACAGAAGGAAGAAGGAGGACTAGGACATAAGGAAGGTTGACCAAAGCAGGAAGAGACCTATAGTGCACAGCAGCCGCAGCAGTAAAGCACAGTCACGTGCAGCAAGGGATGACCACTAGGAAGAGGCCCACAAGTCATAAGGACAAAGCACAGTCGTGTGCAGCAACCAAGGCGCAGCAATGCACAGTAACCACAGTCTAGATAGCCATAAGTAGTAAAGACACACTGTGCAGCAGAGCAGGTGACAGTCACCTCTGTACAGTATAAAAGGAGGGCAAGGTAGCACTCCTAGAACCTCAGTTTAATTCAATTAACTATCATCACTATAACTAATACACTTAAGAGTGAACCCCTCTAAACTACCAAGCTAGTCAGGTTAACTCTATCATCTACCGCTCATTCTACACTATTACCACAGCAATAGTGCGGTCCTAACATTCTGGAGAGTGTGCACAATGTCTTTCTGAAATTTTTTNCTGAGACAAGTTCAAGATAAATTTATAAAAACACTACATGTGCTTGTTTATTACTATCATACCTGTAGGTACAGAGTTTCTGAAGCCATCTAGCCAAAAATTGAGGGAGATACAAAGGGCTTGGCTGAACTGTAAGAATGACCAACACTATACTCACTATGCCCTCTAAATATATTTTTGATCATTTGTAAAGCATATAACATGCTTAATCCATTAATTAAGCACATTAGGAATGATGAAATGCAAAAAAAGCGTAGAAACACGTATCTAGCTATAAAAACACATTATACAGTGGTAAATATACTGCATGTTAGGCTAAGCACTGCATATTCCCACCATATGATGTGTCAAGTGGTCTCGGGTCTCACTTTGTCTTCGTCTCAGGTCCTGTCTGGTACAAGGCCCTCTCTGGCTGAGAAATGTTGAGGAAAGCACTGAGACTGGAGCTTGTGCATCGCTGGACGCAATTCCATTAGACCCAGAGTTGTGTGAAGCTTGAGACAGCGGATCACACACTCATATGACACTCACTCAAAGTTCCCACGGTAATTCATAACTATGAAATCTATGATTTCAGTATCTCCCTCACATTAATTCTTTCAAATATTTACTTGAACATATTTTGCAATAAAAAAGCCGTATAATAGCTCACAAGATGCTAATGTACCCATCTGTAGTCACTTAAATAGTGTACATGTACTGTTTATTTTTATTTCGAGTCAGAACCCTTAAGTGATTCATAACCCGCCACAATACAGTAAATCCTCTTTGATGAGTCACTTGTTGTCCACAAATTATCGACCGACAATCCCATTCCAAGTGGCTTGTTAAATTTTATCACAAGCAGTACCACGTGTAGCAGCATTGTGTCCATTACCAGGACAGCGGATGAGATCTCTATATTATGCAGTAGTGCTAGCTTGCCTGCTTTCGATGTATCAATGGTCCAAGTAAACGTAACATCGTATTCGCATCCCAACGGGGTACCGATTACATCCCAATTCCCCTAGATAAAGCTGAAGAAGCACTGGCTGAACTGAAGAAAGACGGCTGGAAGTTTGAATGATGATGCAACTTCCTAGATGTGGCCTATCCCATCGACATCGTTCAGACCCTAATTCTTTTATATAAATTTATGATAAGATCGTTTGCTGTAAGGGTGATTATACTGAAATAGTGATTTAAATGAGTACGACATCTTTTCGTCTTGAAGGATTCCTTACGTGTGCGGTGCAATACGCAAAAAGTGGGCCGTAGAGCCTTCAAGATAATGGTTTAGAGACTGATTACATGGATCACGGGCGGTAGAATGACCAACCTTTGTATAAGCCGAAGGGACCTTCAGTCTTCAGGGTCTTCCACAAACAATCGAAGGGATTCTTGTATAGAAGTCCAACCATTTTCCCGCTTGCTAGACGTTGCGTAGGCTGATTGTACATTCTCGTCAAAGCCTATACGAGTGATGTTAGTCTGTCATCGACAGAGGAAATGCGATACACGCACTGTGTCAGCAGGCTGCATAGCCAGGCACTATATCATTGCTTTGTCAGTACTCGATAGCGAATGATTAGATACCACCGGATATACCACACAGGCCCCCGACACCGTACTGCTCGCCAAGAATGTCAACACGCTCCCAGTACTAGTGATACCAGCTTGGGTAAGGTGGTTTTTTGTCCAGTTATAGGTGGGCAATTGTACCTACATTTCATGATATCAAAACTCATTCAAAAGGGGAAGAACATGGAAGGCCTACCGCTGACCCACAAGCGGTCCGCAGCATCGCGGCGTCGATTCCACGCACAAGACCACGGAATTTCTCTGCACGATAGATAGTTGCTAGTGCATCGACCGGGCCTTTATAGTAGTGCTGAGTCCCGACTGGAAGTGCCGGAGAATAAGCCTTCGGAACGGTCTCAATACCAAGAGATAAAGTCATAACCAGATGTTTTCACCTGCATTCGAGCCTTGATGAGGAACAAAGGATTTCCGAGGCAGGCTAAAAATCCATTCAACGGAGGTTAATGAGACGCTGACAGACTTGACCTACCGCCGACAATACCAGTTCCGGCACCAGCAGCAACTGACGTAGCAGCAATTTGCTCCGTGGGAGAATGTCCCACAATCCGATTGCATGTGCGACGAAAAGGTTCGTAGAATCCTGGGTAGTTAGTTGGCGATGGTTTCGTTTCGTGCCACAAGGAAGCTTACCGAGTCGCGATCCATTTAAAAGAATCTATCGTAAAGTTAAGAAACATGCGAAGCAAACGATTGGGATTGCCATACCTGATATACATACTAAGGAAGGGTTCAAGTTTTCAGACAGATTGCCAAATGAAATGAAGCAACAATACATTTACTCACAGCAGGTGATAATCCTCTCTGTAGACCTCGGAAGCCCTCATTCTTCCACGTTTTTGCAAGCACATCGAGTGCACCTTTGTAGACTTTGACGCCCCCGTTTCTAGCTAGCTCCCCTTGCAGTTGTAATCGCGTCTTTGCCACTTCAGCTGGGTTTGAGAAAGTGACCTGCAGAAGGGACCACGTGCTCAGCATGGATAGTTTTATAGATGCTTCAGAGCAGAGAAAATATATACCGCAGTACATGCTGCAAAGCCACCACAGATGAAGCCCTCTGCTGTCGATAGAGGGCGGGTTTGCGTGGCCATTCGTGGCGGCAACTGTACAAAGATTTACGGTGAGCGCGGGTGAGTCGTTTGACTCGACATTAATATTATTTACTTATACTAGTAGCAGCAGGAGAGGACATCGTATTTAAAAAAAATGTCGGCTGTGAGTTAGCCGGCTTAGCACAACTTACCTTCCCCATTTGGATTTAAAATATGTACGTGTAAATACATACATGAGTGACCTCCCCGAGTCCCAAGTTCATCTAGGAAATATTCAACAGGAAAGCTCGCGAATATGATCAAGGAACTATGCTGAACAAAAACGATTATGCAGCTGTGGGCGTAGCTGTTTTGTCGATTTTGTTGCCATCTGCATTCCGTGTCCTTCTCTCACCATGGACCTTCCTCTTCGTGTTTCCTCTGCTGCTTTTCCTCGCGGTGCTCGTCGGATTTTCATCATACGTGCTCCTGGGGTATGCAATCGATAGAAGAGACTTAAAATCGCGTCAACGACTCCGACAGTCATCCCGACCCTTAGCCTTTTCTACGCCTGCAGCGTGGCAGGCAGTCTTAACACGATCGAAGTGGTCACACAAATCACCACATAGCCTCCCTCCTTTGCACCAGGGGTATCCATCAGTCTCTTCGGCGGTGAACGACATCCTGATTTTGATAGTCAGAGACTTTGTTTTGACATGGTATACGGAACTGTCATCCTCTCCGTCATTTCCTAATGCTGTTTCCCAAAGTATTCACGGCTGCTTAGGGGCTTTGTTGAAACGCCTAGAAAACACGGACGTGGCCTCCTTGATCGTGAGACGTATCCTGCCTAAGCTGACAACACATGTGGACCAGTTCAGATACTCTGAGACGGCATTACGCGGTGCAGGACTCGAAAGGCACTTGACGCAGTCAGAAGAACTCGATTTACTTTTGGCTAGTCGGTATGTCAGTAAAGGAGGAAGTTTACATCCTGCGGTGGAAAACCTTTCGACTACATTTACGAAACAATCCGAGGAGACACACCTCAAGGCTCTTGTAGATGCCATACTTCCCTTCATACTGTCTGAGAAGGATGCAAACAGCAAAGCAGTCCACATTGTGGCTCGAGAAATTGTCGCATGTGCTGTATTAGCCCCCTTAACAGACTTTTTGTCCGATCCAGACTTCTGGAATCGTACGATCGACCAGCTAGTACGTGATTTAACTTGAGCTATGCAACTAGACTAAATCACGCATAGGCAGGAGCAGCTATTAGACAACAGTAAGCGAGTCTATAATTTTTTTTCAAACACAGCGAGTCGTAATAAAAGAAATTATGCATTTGTCTAGGAAATTGATTTCCCGAGTCCGCAATGTTCTGGAGTCCCAGTCTCCTTCCCCTGCTCTTGCTCGGTACAACAAATCGAAGCATCCTCATCAAGAAGTGATAACATTACAGACGGGTGCTCGACACTTTGAAGCCTTTCTACGTAGTATAAGTCGATGCGACTCTCTCCTTGACGCCCGACGTTTGAAGAATGACATCATTAGAGAGATCAGACGAACAAGAATCTTAATGGGTACGAGTGTTCTTTTCGTATCAGTTCGAAATCTTCGTCTGATACAGACTGCAGCGAAACACGAGAATGAGGACTGGATAGACGGGAAGAAGACGGAGGATGTAGTGGCGTTTCTTGACAGACTCTACACTGCAAAGAGAAAGGTAGAGAAGAGGATTACTATACTTGGTGGTCAGGATACCTCAGTAAGCAGCTTCGCTTAGTTTTTAAACAGAGGAGCTGACGGTAATATCATTCATAAGCATTCGTCGGTTCTTCAGGATATGGATACGATGCCCTCCTTACGTCTTCGTGACATCCTTATTAGCCCAAGCCCATTGTCATATTTCATGGAGTTCATGGACCGCCGCGGTCGTTCCTTACTGGTTCAGTTTTGGCTCACAGTAGAGAGCTTCAAGAATCCCCTGGAATCAGTCGATTCAGACTCATCTGGAGAAGAAAACAAACCATTAACGAGTTCTAACAATACTGCTACGATGAGAGAGGACCTCAACATGATCAATGATCTCTACTTCGCAAACCCAGTCACACCGACGGCGTTATCTCCTATCTCCCAAAAATACATTGATGTCATCCATTCGTGCGCTGCGCAGGAGTACATATCAGTTGCACAGGAGAGAAAGGCTCGGCGGAGCGTAATGTTGGCGCAAAGGCAGGTAGAACAGGATATGGATCACGACTTCGAGGAATTCAAGCGAAGTGATCTGTGGTTTCGGGCTGTCGGCGATCTAGGACCAAAAAAGCAGTCCAGTGAAAATCTAGCGTCTCCAGCTCCTCCTATACCGGAGAGAAATATGTCTTCCTCTGGACTTCTTGCCTCCCTCGTTCACAATTTCAAGTCTGATTTGAGCCGAAGCCAGATAAATCCCAAACTGACGGTTCCCCATCGCTCTGATACGTCGCCTCCCTCAACCAATGCTCCAGCCATCTCGAGACCTCATTTTTCAATAGAGTTTCGCCGATCATCGACAATCACGTCACCATCGGCAAGTCGTTCGACATCCGCGCAGGCACCCTCGAGCAGCTTGGAAATTCTTATGTCGTCCTCGACAGAGGTGGAAGGAGGCGGCTTAGCTAGAGCTCCGCTCTTTGATGAGGCCGAAGACGGTCGACTGCTGTCTGCCGATGCTGAAGAAGCCCAGCGCATGGAAGCCATCCAGGCTGCTGTAACAGATATTATTGCTTCCGAGAATAGGCTAAACACGGTACCAATGACACGGCATCCTCCCTCGGATGACTCATTGAATCGCGTAGTTGTTGATCATGATGCTCGGAGTGTCAGCTCAAAACACGGAGCTATATTCAATGATGTGTACGAGAGTGTCGAGGATATCGCCGAACAGGGCGCTGACGAGGACGAGCCAAAGCAAGGCTCTGTCGAACTTGCCGCTCCTGGAGACCTTCAGCTATACAATGAGATTTCTCGTTTGGAAGACAAAATAGCGCACATCCAGTCGCAAGACGTGATATTGGATACCCTAATTAGAAAGGCTGAGCTGACGGGCGATGCACAGGAGCTGCGTTTACTCAGGAAATCGAAATCTGCCTTGGAAAGAGAACTCAGGCAGCTCATGTTCCAGAAGACTCAGTACGAACAGCAGGACTCCGTGAGCAAGTTAATTCCTGGAAGGACGAAGGCTTCTATAGTAAACTCGACCATGGGTGAGGAAGATGGCAAGCAGGTCGTGAGGTACTTGATTGAGGTCCAGCAGCTTGGACCCAATAAGACATTCGCATCTGGATGGGTAGTCGCGCGGCGATACAGTGAATTTTTGTTTGTACATCAACGGCTGAAGGAACGTTTCTTGACTGTAAAGAATTTGGAGTTTCCAGGGAAGCATCTAGTGACGACCCTTTCGACGCACTTGCTTGATAACCGACGATTCGCATTGGAAAAATATCTACAGGTCAGTTTCAATCTTCTCATTTTTTTNCTGCTATCTAATTAAACCTCTTGCAGAACCTCTTGGTTATCCCGATGGTGTGTGACAGTCAAGAATTGCGCGCATTCCTATCCAAAGACTCACCCTTCATCGCGAAATCCTTGCCAGAGGCGACAGCGAAAGAACCACCCGCGTTCCCCGGTCACAACATCGTGCGCAATATGTACCGGTCGTTTACGGAGAGTATCGATGAGGTTTTCTTCGGGCCGTCGATGCTGGACGTGATGATCGGCAGACTCACACGGCAGGCTGCCGAGTTCGCTGGGATCGTCGGCGCGGCGGTCGATGACGAGGATCTTGTGACGCAGGCGCTGAGAGCGTCGGGGCGGGCTGCGCCTGAAGATACGTTGGCGGAATTGTCGGGTGATTTGAAGCCACTTGATGGAGAGACGAGCACATCATCATTCACGGCGCCGATATGTGATCTTATACTTGCTGTTTTCGAACTTGATAAGAAAAATAATTGGCTGAGAAGACAGGCCATCGTCATCATTCTGCAGCAGGTGCTGGGTGATACGGTCGAACGGTAAACCCTGTTTTCTAGTGCAGGTTCAAGTTACGTTTTATAACTTGATTATTGATTTTTAGAAAGGTCCGCGACAGCATGAAATCTCTCCTCGACGAGCCGCATCTGCTTTCGTACCTCAACATCTTCAAAGGCAGTCTATGGAGTGGTGATCTCCTTAAGCCCCCAGGTGTACCACGCTCAGCGGACGAAAAGATGCGGACGAGAGACGAAGCTCTCCGCAAGCTCTCCGCTTTATTACCTGGTAAGTGAAAATTATTAAGATAGATATATTTTCCTACGCTATTTATATGATCTCAGACATTGCTGCGAACATGATGGGCCGCTCGAATGCGCGCCGCGGGGCTCGGCGTATCTTCGCTGTACTGCAGAACCGTCGACTGAATCAGCATATCGTGTATACGGTGCTTGATGAGGTAAAGTTGAAACTTCATGTGCAAGAAACATCTTGAATATGATGTTGGGCTGACCAGATTCTGTCTCCTTTAGGTTTTGGTGGCGCTGTTCCCGGAGGCCAGCAAGTCCTTCCCTCGCTGATTTGTGCTGGGACTATCTAATGAAACGATACGACAATGACATCTGACAATTTTTAATTTTATTCTTCATTTCTCCATAACCTCTGTATTACTATGTTAATCACGCAACACGCGAAATAATGACACGCTAGGCCAATCTATGCGAGATTAACGAGCGCGGACGCTGCAAGATAGAAGAACAAGGGGCGGTGGATTGGCGAAGACCATGTTGCCATGTTGCCAGTCATGCAAATAGCATAACAACACATGGTAGGAGGGAGGCCGAGCGCACGTCCAGACCAGATCCGCCTGCGTCATCGTCATCGCCATGTCTATCGAAAAAAAAGGACTATGTGAACGGGCCCAGTCTGAAGCCAAACTCGGACTTGGCCCATGAAGTCATTAATATTGGTCCCGGCGAGAGACCCGGGTCCACTGGCAAGACGGAGGAGACTCATTCTCGACTCCCTGGCCCACCAACTACAACGCTGGGCGGCTGGCAGCAAGAGTCTAAGGTCTCCGTGTAATATGGCGCGAGGTGCGTTGTCAATGGACGATGCAACGATGCAATGCTACAAGCACCCACTGGTATCGTGCTCG
The DNA here is from genome assembly GCA_004802695.1 of Phellinidium pouzarii. Taxonomy (NCBI): domain Eukaryota; kingdom Fungi; phylum Basidiomycota; class Agaricomycetes; order Hymenochaetales; family Hymenochaetaceae; genus Phellinidium; species Phellinidium pouzarii. The sequence continues at coordinate 32,872 of SGPK01000239.1, forward strand.
TGGATTCTAGGTTCAATGGATATAATAAATAAATAGTAGATCTGCATCTGCAAGCAACAGGCGTTGATCAGATCAGATAAGCAGGCGTCGATCACTGATGACTCATCAGACAGTGATTGCCGAATCGAGCATTGTCGATCACTCTGGTGACTCAGCAGATTACTCAGCTCATTGTTTGCTTTCGCAAGTTTCGGTCCGACCGCGAATACAAACTGTGCAATTCAATCCATTCTCGACGTCTTCCTGATGGACTCCATTCCCACCGCGTCCGCAGAGCAACTCTGTCCCAGTTGGCCATATCCCCCCCCCCCCCCCCCGCGGTCGCTGATGCGGATAGAAGAGAGGAGCTGTGTCCTTTCATTTTTATCAAATCAAATCCGTTCCTCGACCGTGTCGGACGATTGCAGGATGCAGGATGTATATATATGCACGGCACAATCCTGACAAAGTTCTTTACACGTAAAATAACCCGATTCAGGGCCGTCTCCCTTATCGCTGAATGTATTGCGCAACCAAAGATATAAAAATGACAATTAAATGTGTTGGTACAATCGACCTCTCTCGCAAATGAGCTTCGGTGTACAAAGGAAAAAATAAAGTCAGAAAAAAGAAATTGAAACAAGAACAGAAGGAAATAAAAATCCATAGAGTTGCTATATTGCTGTGTTGGGATGGGGAAGTATGCGGATGCGAGGAGAAATAGATATGCACAACAAAAANTGAAATCGGGAGAAAAAAAAAGATAAGAGGATGATTGATGATGAAACAAGAGAGGAGAAATCGAAAAGACAAATGGGGGGAATAGATGAGAACGCGAATCGGGCCTTCCGCGAGTCTAGGTCGAAAACGTGTGTGGAGTGGGAAATGGGAAATTGATCAGAAAGAACTTGCTGTGGGATATGAAGGAGGGCTCCCTGCTCCCCGTGTATCGTGGGCCCCTCCCTATCCGTGTGGGCAGTTATTCAGTTGAATGATTAGAAGGCAGTCTGAAAGAAGAAGAAAGCGCTCGGGAAAAGACACTGATGGGCATATAGTAAGGTCGTCTCAGAGAACTAGGCCGTGGATGTGGATGTAGAGCGACGGTGTGATTGTTTTGAATCAGTGAGTGGGTAAAGAGGCCTCCGACAGGACACCCTCATCCGATTTCCGGTTCTTCTCTTTTCGATAAGGAGGGGTCGTGGACTCCGAATAAGTCGATCATAAACAAAATGAAGTTCGTATCACGTCTTTCCCTGACGAGACGAGGGATTTTTTTTTNGCTCCCCTGAATGCGAAGCACCTCTGAGAAGCATGTCCCAATACAGAGAGTAGAAGATACGACAAACTTACGGAAATACCGCGAGTGTAACTCAATTGCAATCGAACCTTACATGCTCGTAAGCATCGGACTGTCGCTCCGCAAGCCGTTGCCATACAATCCGCCAAGCTGCTCCATTCCCATACCGCGCCACGCGTTCCCTGCAGCTTGCGGCAACTGCCGCGACGTGCTGCCATCGTCCATTGACGGTGTCTGACTAGGCGAAGGCGTCGGCGACTGAACAAAGCACCAATGTTTGACGAACGCCGCGTAAGACGAATCACTCGCGAGTGCCGATGATGATGGCGCAAGACTTCCTTGACCATGCTCTCTTTCAGCGTCCGATGTCACTGGCAGGGTTGTATACGAGGGCGGCGGGGTTGTGTCTGCCAGCGACTGCGACGAGGAGTTATTAGACGGTGGCCACGAAAAATCCGGCCGAGGTGCGGTTACAGGCAAACCATGGCTCATTTGCTTGAGTGGTAATAGTATCTGCTTACTTGAAGCCGTGGGGGTGGACATTGCTGACGGAGAATCGGCGAACCGTGCTCCAGGCGAAGCCTCTTGCCAGGACAACGGAGACGACGTGGAAGGCGCGGAATGATTGGGAAAGTTGAGCTTTGAGGGCGCAGATGCACGCATAACTGTACCCATTGACGAAAGCGTGGGCTGGGGCGACGAGTTCAGACGTGGAGGTGGCGAAGCGCCCGGCGGTTCACTCGCACGATGCTGGCGGAATTGGATAGACGGAAGTGCAAAGCTCGTCGCAGGCACTTGCATCCTGTGTGCAGTCGTCTGGACAGCTTCCGTCGTCGGAGTACCCTTGAGCGTTGACGGCGCACTGAACGTACGTTGCTGGCTGTGGCTAGTGACGGGGCTCAAGCGCGACGAAGCGGCTACCAAAGACGGTCCCACCTTGGCACCTGATCCATTACCTGCTCTCTTGAATCCTATGCGGTAGTTCTTTCCTTCATTGTTGTCCCACCACTCGCCAACTCCTGGCGACGTGTACCGCACCACCATCCACATTGTCTTCTCGTGTAACTTGCGCTCGAAATCCTCCAGCTGTATTACGAAGCTAAATCTGTCCCAAGAAGTGGCAGTGGCAGAGGCGAGATCTCCTAACATGGTCGGTGTAGGGAAGGGAGGCGGAAGCGACGGCAAAGAGGCGACATGCTTGCCCCAAACTTCGGACGTCGTGTTCCAATTGTCGCATGTAAAACGGATAGCGATCTCTTTTGTGAATGCTAGCAAATTGCAAGTTTATTAAAAGACAATGACATGAAAGGTCGAACGAGAACGCGGGAGACTCACCAACGTTACGAACCAAGATAGACCCATGCAGCATGGGTGGTCGAGTCTTAGGCAAAATAAGAGATTCCACATGCACGTTCGCATATGCCGGAGGGATCGTTGCCGGAATCTGCGACGACACCTTCGGGTCAAGCTCAAAAGCAGCTTCCTCCGTGACAACGCTCGGGCTCGGGGATGGAAGGCCAGGCTGTTCCGCTACGGGGTTCGATGAGTCATACTCGGTCTCAGTCTCGGTCTCGTCAGAATTGGCGCGCGACACATTCACAGGCTTGCCGGAACTGTTGAAGACCTTGACGCTCCGCAGAGCGTCGTCGCCAGCGAAATGAACATTCTTTGGCCCACCGGACGGAGTTGCAGGCTCGGACTGGGCGCGCGTGTGAAGGCGCAGCGTCGGAAAGTGCGGAGAGGAGAAGGACGACTTGAGCGACGGTTTGAGAGGCTTCCCGTTGGACAAGATGATCGGCGTAGACGGCGTGCGCAGCAGGGGCGAGCCATTGACCGAGGAAGAGGGAGAAGCCGGCAACGGCGATTGGGTTGGTGAACCACGGGAAGGAAATGGCAGAGAGGAGGTCTCCGGCTCGGACTGCGAGCGCGGCACGGGGCCATTGGATGGCAATTTTTTTTGTATCTACTGTGAGCTGGAGGGCGTTAGCGTCGTCGTCATCGTCGGACTCGTCGCTGTCCTGGTCATTGAAATGGAAGAGGGTCTTCCGCTCGCTGCAGTTTGATTTGCGGCGAGGGAGGTTTGGCAGAGAGACAAAAGCGCCTGGACCGCGCTCATCGGAGAAAGAGGACGCGGAGCGGGTGCGCCTGTGTTTCGGACGCAGCTTGAGAGGCGGAAGGTCGTAGGAGGCGGCCTCAGGAGAGGAAGGCGGCCTAGCGTAGGGCATCGCTGATGGAGGTGGGCGAAGATAAAGGAACTCTTGAGAGAGTGGAGCGTCAAAAGTGACGTCGAAATAAAATCGAAATAAAAACCGCACGATTGCCAGAGGCTAAAGAGCAACTCTATGTAGGAGAGAGCGCGCTGGAGGCGTGCGCCTGTGGATGGG
>SGPK01000024.1:0-104766 GCA_004802695.1 Phellinidium pouzarii
ACGGAGAACAAAGTAAGATTGTGTTCCTAAGTGTTCGGTCTATGGCTGCCGTAATGCACCCGTATCTATAATGGAATGGTGATACTTGCAAACAGGGCATGTTAGGTACGCACCGTTGAGTGAAGTAGGAATACAATTACGAAATGTTTTCAGATGCATGTATGGCACAGATATCACCATTGATGCGATTATAACTCACGATGGGTGCGGTCGTCGTTGACTTCGAGAGACCAGTATGTCTGTCGCCGTTGATCTACTACAGCAACATTGCCTGCTCCTTTTGGTCCGCCCTTCCGTTTCATGCATGTTTTGAATATGGCTCTCGGAATGCTCAAAGAGACTTCGTTGCTACTCGTTATTGGGTTCTGGGTGCCACCAATCGACAGCACTTCCCCCCCAAAAAATGACAGTAGCCGCCAATTCTCGACAGAGATCCGAGACAATATAGTATTTCCCCCATCTACGCAAAGCATTTGACGCCGAGCTACAGTCAAGCACGGACACCGGCAGGTTCACAATCGTAACGCGCCCACCTCAGACGCCCGGGCTGAGTCTGCCATGGACAACAGATAGCAGACACGCACTGATCGTCGACCCCAAACTTGCCGAACAGCTTAACGAAGTCGTGTTTTTTTACACGTCCCTTGCCACTGCCCCCACCAAAGTCATTTTGCCTGGAAAGTCCCTTCGCGCCGCCCTCGAAAGCCCCGAGGCTGCGCATGCGCTAGGCTCAGGATCCCGTACCGACAGAACCAGCGACGCTTCATGCAAAAGTGGAGGAGATTGCGCTGCGCGCCAGCTAGCGCGCCTGAAGCGTCTCTATGCAGATTTACACACACCGCATTGCAAGCGTGATCACGCTTTCCGTCCCGCTCTCGCCATCTCGCAGAGCTGACAGCTGCACTCCGGAATGCGTTGTGCACCTGTACGCGATGCCGTACTTGACACCATTCTTTCTAACTCSCACTCGCCGCCCCACTCGCCATACTCCTCCGAGGCCGGCTCCGATGCTGAAACGACCGCTTCGTCCAGCGTGCCCTCCAGCCTTCCTGCACATATCGTCAATTGACCTGTCTTCTGCTGCACTCGCCACCGTGAACGACGATGAACTCGCCGCAGAGATTACAGGCACTGCTCATGAGGGTGAACGGCGAGTCACCTTCGCGTATAACGGACTTGAAGAAATAACAGAGCGCTGGTGAGCGTGGGTGGTTAACACAGATTCTGATTTGCTGGCGGGTGTTTATACGGGAAAATGGAGAAAATGGATGCGGCGTCTCGTGCAGGCGCTTGGCGCGGACGTTGCGGTATCTTAATCCCCTCGCAGATCAGGCGCTATCGTTCCTGCCTAGCTCACGGCGTCATCGACGAGCCCACAGCCGCCGCCATCTCGTCAAGAGAGTTGGGGGGGGGGGGGAGCGCAACGTACTCATCTTCGATTTAGGACGCTCGATCTCGGTGGAGGAACGTTCGATGTGTGCATCTCCTCACGCTCGTCTCGAGGAGCTTCGCCGGGAGCCCGTATCATTTCGTGAAGCTTGTATTCGACTTCTTCAAACGGCGAGAATCCCGAAAAAGTCGATCAACCTCGACGAAGTCGTCGCGTACGGTGTGGTCGCCCAGGCTGCACACGTAGTAGANTTTTTTTTCTTTTTCAAAAATTGTTATGAATATTATTGATTTCCTATATATAAAAAAAAAGGTTTNAAAAAAAGAAAGAGGAACCGCGTAGGGAAAGAAAGAAAGAAAGAAAAGGGGTAGGGTGGAGCGTAAGCGAACCTCAGCGACAAGCTTAAGCACACTGCCGGCGAGTCACTTTAGGACAAATAGAAATTGCCTGTGCCAAAAATAAAATGAGACCCTTATTTATTAACAAGGGTTTATGCAATACCAGGATTGTTTTCATGCTTTTATCCTTTATAAGGACACTTTGTGTTTGCAAATCACTATAATAATAATGAGGATCCTGATCTGATTCCCTCACCAGACATATATAGAGCAAAAAAAACAAAGACTCATTATCTGACCCTTCCCATTTGTCTGTCACAAAGGAGTAATTACATATATTCTGAATGTTTTAATATTCTAAATAATTAAAGTCCTCGCAACAATGTATTGCATTATGAGATGTTCGACTGGTACACCAGCCATTTATATTGATCGGAGGTTCGCCGAGTCTGTGATGAGTAATTGAATGAAATTGATGATTTAGCCTGTGAGTCCATTCTGAGCGCCCGCTGTTGGGGGCAGAACTCAAATCACTGAGTTTGGCCGTTCTACCAGGCAGAACCCTTGCAAAAACTATGTATTACCACATAGGCTAAACAAGAAAACTTAATTTATGCTGAAAAACATGATTTATCTGATTTTGTACATTAAATATTAGNAAAAAAACTTTTACCTTTATTAGGCTGCCTATTTTAATTATATTTGTCAGCTTATATTTATGTTTATGTAAAGAATACCTTCCTAATTTGGATTAAACCTTTATTTTCTACTTGACAATTATCTAAATAAAGCATCTGAGATCATGTAAAGTTGAAATTGGAGGGCCATCTCTATAATTTTTTTGAAAGGCTCTCTAAATATATAGTAATACTGCCAGGTTTTGCCACTCGCATTTTGAGGCCGAGTTCTGCCAACAACACTTGTACTACTGATAAGTATGATAAGGGATAAGAGTAGTGCTTGACCTGTTTTGGTATGGCATATCCCATCCAGACTTCCATCAGAGCCAGTCACAATCACGTTCTTGTTACTGTATCTAGCGATGCCGAGGGCCTATCTCTATGCCGAGGCCGAGAGATAACATAACAAATTGTGGCTAGATACAGAATTGAGACTATTATTTTATATTGCCAGCCAGTATGGGTATGGTGTCGCAGGACGGTNAAAAAAAGTATCGGGAATACTTACTTATGACAGTAATCTACGAGTCCCTAATTACTTACAAGCACAGAAATTACAGGGAAAAGATACTGCTAGTGTCATGCAAGCGAGTCCCATCATAAAAATCAAGTACGCGACGAGGTTATTATACTAATAGGAAAACGAAAGTAAGAAGATAAAAGTGATGGATGATNAAAAAAGTGATATCGACAAGCCGGAAACGAGCACCAGAGAAGGCATGGAAGTTAGTTATATGTGAATGAACCAACATATACCTATTCCTTTCTAGATATACGTGGATATAGAAGAGCCCTCGCGCCTTAGCAGTCTAGTAATTCTTCCGACCCGGAGGCGGCACTACCCCGCCCGTCGTGTCGTCTGACGAGCGCGCGTCCGAATCTACCGAGCCTGTACCATTTCTATTGGCGAAATGCGGCTTAACGAACTCCGTCAGACGCACATGCTCACTGAACTGGTCCGATGGCCGCACGGTCATGCCCTCCTCTGCCTGCGCGTAGTCGTCGTACGAGCGCACTCCGGCAGTCCTTGCGTTGCCGTTATAAGATCCCATCCCCGCCTTCGTTCCCCTCCTCGATTTGCCACTGGGAAGGCTGTCGTCGCTCGACATGCCGAATGTTTGTGCGAAATTGCTCGTACGTGCTGTGCCGGTGCTCGCTTCCCAGGACTTCAACGAGCGCATTCCCGGTTCCTTACGAAGATAGCCAATGAAGAACTTGATCGAGCCGGTAACCTCCACGACAAAGTCCCCTGCGAAATTGTTAGGAACCATTGTGATCAGTATGACTGTGTCTTACAAAAGTTGAGGCTATCCATGAGCGCGGAGAAAGCGTTCGTCTTCACGCCTTCTTTCCTGTACGGAGAAGAGGGGTATGCCCACATCATACCAGCTGCAAAAAGGACCATCTATACCAGATGATAATATCAAGTTGACGAATACATCATGACCTTTGTAAGCTGTGCAAACCTCAATGCAAATCGTGAGCGCGGTAAGACCGTCAGCGATGTTCGTTTCAGTCCAGTATTGGGTTGCTAAAAAGGAAAAAAGNAAAAAAAGAGTTGACATTATTGTGAGATGTATACTTCCAAATTCGCAGAAGAAAAATTATACCATGAATAACACGACCCTCCAGCCAGCTAAACTGCAAGTTACATCAGCACATAATTTCATCTCTAGCTAATTGAAATGACGTACCACAAACGATTGGTAGAAAGTGAACATGACAATAAGTTTGATGCACAGGAATTTCGCAAGCGGGCGTTTTCCTTTAAGTTCATCCTTCGTCAGGCCGTAGAACATTAGCAAACCGTACAAAGCCACCCTGTTTGTACAGCACTGTGAGNAAAAAAANGGGGGGGCAACAAATTGATGAATGAAGCGACTAACGTGATACTAATACAGTCGATGATCTCAATGTACGCATATGCGAAGTGGAAGTTAAAACCCGCATTCTCGCATAGAATGTTTTTAGCTTGGCAGATAATTGCGATGATGGAGACGACTGCAGAGTTCAGNAAAAAATATTATGAGAACGGCAGGCGTCATTAATAGAGCATATTTAGAAAAGCACTGACGTGGTCGGACGACGACATATTGCATGACAGACCACTGTTCTGGAGTGTTAGTACATTTCAGTATTATAAACACCGTACGAAACTTCACCTTCATAGTATACAGAAAGTACGCCTGTCATAATCACTTGTCAGACGCAAAGCAAAATTTATCATGTAATCCTAAAGTAATAGTTACCTTCGTCGGCCGATACCTCCAACAGCAAAACTGCGAAATCAAAAAATCAATTGTAGCGCAAAACAACGAATGAAGGAAATTATTACGCAACTGGAATGGGAAGGTTTCGTTTGTCCTTCCGTTCTAACGCCTTCGTCGCAGAGTGGTTTACCGCGGTCGACGCGACATACTCAATGATGAGAAGCCTAACACAAGTTTTAAAGCTTATTGAAAATTTAACTAGACCACGAACGGAATTGAAACCCACATGAACGCAGAGATAGTTACCGCCTGTCAAATTAAAAGACACCCGGCGGAGTTGACTGACAATGAGCAGATATAACTTAGCTAAATGAAAAGATGAACTGACCTCATAAACTGTGATGCATTGAAGTAAGCATTTGCGCTTTTATTTTTCGACCAAAAAGCAAAGTGTACTTACCGACCTCGATCAGTTCGTAATAGGTATAGCTCCGGAAATAGCGATAGGAGAAGAAGGAGATAATGGCGTAAACAGGGGGCATGTACAATATTCGCAAGCTATCGCAAACGAAAAATACGCAAGAATCAGCATACTTTCTGTCGCATTGCGGAAAGAATGAAGAGGCATACATTTGGCGTTGTTCGGCCGAATTTGTGTAATTTCTGTTCAAAAACAAATAAAGAAAACAGAATTTCAGCGCAAGTGTGCAGTTAAGATGGTAACGTAAAGCGCGGACCGTGCATGCTTCAGGACAGAAACGAGGGAGATTATGATAGTCTGATGACATAAGGAATGAGTGAGTATGTTGTTGTGCACAAGGAGAAGTGTGACAAAAAAGAATGACAAATAACGTGTTAGCGGCTCCGCGCCTCCGAGCGAGCGCACCCGCTAGCAAAATGCTCAATGAAGAAATGGCCGTCGCCCGTGCCTCGTCTGAGAGAGCGAGGAGGAGAGAATAAATAAGTATGTCTCTTGTAAATTTGTGTTGGAGAGAGTGATGCGATGGTCCTCAAGGCTCAAGCACATGAGACATATTTGTGCTGCCACCTATCCGCCTGCAACTGAGAAAAGGCACGACTTTGAACTTTCTCCATCCTTTGACGCCCAGAGATCGCGAACTAAAGCGCTCATGCTCATACATGGCCGGAAGTGCGATGGCAGAACGTGGCATAGTCGTCGTGTGCATTTCCCCCGATCTTCTTGTCCATCAGCGCCAATCACTTCTCTTCATTGTTTGTCCTCACAGATACACCAACTCCCCCCCCCCCCTTCCCCCCGACCTCAGGTCAAATGGAGCGACATGGGATAACAGACACTAAAGCCCGAAAAGAAAGGGAGGGAGGAAAAAACGACATGGCTAGAACTCACAAGTGCGGTACACGCGCCGGAGATCGCCCAGCCTATACGATGCGCGTCCCAGTGAACGCCGCTGGAGCTCCAGAAGGAGCTTTGGTCCGTCGAAATCGTGTTGTCTGACGGGCACGTTGCCATTGCTGAGGTAGCCTCTGACAGCGGGTTCGGATAATGGTCGTTGATGAGGTCAGAGAGCAGGGCACGGAGTCCTTTGTGCGAGACAGTTCGTGAGCAAGCGCAAATGCGCAAATGCGGAAGGCGGCGGTGGAGAGGAATGTCTCACCCTGTCTGTTTCAATACGGTGCACGCAGGAGACGTTAAAGGGGTGGGGGGAGGGACTGGTGTAGATATTTGTAGAGAGGCAGCAGGAAGCGGGAATAATAAGAAGAACAAGGCCGCCGTGCAAGTTAAGCCTGGGTGGGTCGCAAGGTGCACCGCAACTGAGTAGGATTGTAGTAGAGACGCTGCCGAGAAGCGCGAGGTATGTGCACAAGCTGCAAGGAAGGCCGTGGACAGCCGTAAACGCACAGGAATTAGGAATTGAGGACATATATATTAATATTGCTGGTTTCGGCAGCCATTAATATTGGATTAATATTTACACCGAAAAGGCTGACTTTTAGTCACTGGGATTCCTCATTTCTTTCTGAGACAAGCATGGCAAAGGGGTAGATATAGCAAGGAAAGCTGCGTATTGTCTAGTAACACATGCGCGGCAAATGCTAAGAAATAAAAATTAGAGATCCAAAATACAAAACGTATATACATGAGGTGAAGTCGTGGGTCATGGCGGTGCACAGAAAGAAAAGACGATGACGGGGCCGACATAGTCTAAGATGATGCAGACTTGGTGTCCAGAGCCAACTTGCCCTCAGCCTCCAGCTGCTCCAGCATACCGGGGACCGTGATGTCCACGCCCATCTCCTCCGCTATGCATGCACGGCATGAGCAACACACACAAACGACGAACATCAAAGACACACGCACCAGCAATCTGCTTGACGGGTCCTCTGAACCACTTGCGTGCGCTCAGGACCCAGAGGCCAAGGCTGTACGCGACGACGACGGCGACGGCGACGACGGCATAGTTGAGCGTCTGCGAGTCGACCGGGTTCTCCTGGGGGAGGATGAATGCAACAGAGATGAACGCGATCCACGCCACCGACGTCACTGCAATCGGATACGACAGCACGCCGAGATGGAACGGCCCGCGCACGAATTTGTCATGGTAGATGACGCGCAGTGCGATCGGGATGCCTGCAGGGGGAGAGGGAACATCCCGGGTTAGTCAGCGTCTCGTGTTTAGTCAGCGCGCCTCTACCGTAAGACACGTAAAGGCCGATTGTGGCAATACTCGTTGCTGCCGAGAATGCTACCGCGCTCCCCAGGCTCGGCAGTCCCAGAAGGAAGCTCAGCGTGCACGCAAGCCACACCGTGCGCACTGGGCTCCTCCGCCGCACGCTCACCTTGTGGAAGAACAGGTGCCCAGGCAGCGCTCCGTCCCGCGAGAACGCGTACATCATGCGCGAGTTCGATGTGATCGAAAACACCCTCCAGTCAACACTGTCATTCATGTCTGTCATAAGCTTGTAAATATTATGGACGCACCCGCACATGAACATCGCGCCGATGACAATCACCATGAGCACGATTGCGCCCTTGTTGCCTACAGTATCAAGGAAGATCTGCGCGACGGGCTGGCCAGTCGCACTGTTGACTGTTGCATCATAATCCTGCATCGAAAACAGCAGGCCGAGAATCAGGAACCATCCAAGCAGCGCAGACACGCCAATCGCCAGACAAATCCCCAACGGACCAGCCATCGCGGCATTGTGAGTCTCCTCCGTCATCTGTGCAGACGCGCCGCATCATTGTCAGCCCAGCTCGCTACGGTATCAATAAAAAGGACGCCAAGCACGACGCACATGTGCGCTCCCATCGAACCCCGTAAGCGTGTACTGCGCCATGAGAATGCCGATGATAACCACGTAGCCTGCACTCGCGCGTTGCGCCCAGCCGACAGCGGACCCGTCCGCTTGCACGATACCTGTCCCATCGATGAACTGCGTGAACACATACTTCGCGGACTGGTGCTTTGGCGCAGCAGAGAGAATTGCTATGGTGAGCGCCGTCGTGCCCACCGCATGCCACCACACAGAAACATTGTTGATGTACTTGAGCAGATGCACGCCAAACGTATTAATCAAACCTGCAAAAAAAAAGAAAAAAAAACAGACGGTACGGATATAAGCTTTGGGCAAAACTGACAGACAGAAAGCAGGTTCACCCTGTGCACAGAGCACTGCAGCGTAGATACCGATGGTTGTCTTCGCCGTCGGCACGAAGTTCGTGCTGAATGTTGCGATGGTCGATATGAAATTCGCACAGGCAAAACTAAGTATAAATAACGGAACCAAATATTCAGCTATACATTTCTTCGGGATCACTTGTGCCTTCCGATTGAATGGACCGTTGCGGGTTTTAACTTTCTACTCACCTAATGCCCGTGGTGACCGCAACTTGTCCGAGGAGGTTGAACCACCCCGTAATCCAGGACGCGAACGCAGCGTGTCGAGGCTCAGAGAGCATCGCTGCCCAGAAGTATGGTCCGCCGCTTGTTGGGTGCGCACTACATATTTCTAGAGACCAGGTTCAAAGTATCCACGCCAAAATAGATATTTNAAAAAAAATAATGTTAAATAATGAATGAAATTTCATTTTCGCGCGACGTACCTCCCATGGCGAGTCCGATCATCATCGTGAAAAATGCAACGACGACCCAGCCCCATACCATGAGCACAGGCCCGCCGGTTGTCTAGCAAACATGGCCAATCTCATGTGTTAGCATGCCGAGACAACATCTGTTGCGGTGACACCACAGGTGCCAAGCATCCCGATAAAAAGCATTACAGCAATTTCGCTTACCAGGCCATACAAGAAGAGCGACGGAACACCGGTAATGACACTGATGATCGAGAACGAGACACCAAAATTCTACACACGAATTCAAATATTAGTTGCAGAGAACTCGACAGATGAGTTGCTCGTAAAGCAGGCGTACCTGAAGAAGACCCAAGTCGCGTCTATCATCATCATACCCGCCGCGTTAGTGAATAGACGAAAATCAAGGAAATACATTTCAAACGCACTTGAGCTCCTGCTTGTATCCCATGCGAGCGAGCTCTGCTTCATCGCCGGTTTGGAACGTCGTGTCATTGTCTTCGCTGTCCTTCAAGCTCATTTTCGCAGTTGCCGATTTTGCTTGTCGACCTAGACCGAGTTATTGGCTCTCCGAGTCAGTCTGGCCTTACCGTTGTCGTACGCTGGTCACTGTAAGTGTAAAACCCCAGAAGCAATCTATGAGCGCCCATGAGATAACTATTGGCGCTGACAGTATCAATATTGATACGGAAGACAGAGTAAGGCTTGTTGCCTATTCCTTGTTTATCCCAGTCTGTACAAATTTGGTAATAATCGCCGAGCGTCGGATACAAAATATAAATTGTAGAACTAATTCATAACAGACCACACAAGCTCTATTCAATAAATTCTTTTTCGATATATTTTCATCGCTTCTTCCCAGTACAAAAAAAAAAAGAAAACTTAACCTCACGATCCAAGCGTAGGCACGATGTGTCGGATATGCAGCGGTACCAGCTCAGGCGGCAGACGCGCGATCCGGTCGATCGGTGCGCGCTTCGCAAGCGCAATCAAGTTCAAGCGTGTCCGCCTTTCAAGCGCGTCCTCCAGCCCATCCCCGATACGAGCATCGCTACTCGCACCAACATCCTTGTCCTGCTCCTGTCCAGGCACGCGCCGCCCAAGCTCGCGGAGCGACTCTGCGCCTACAGCAAGCGCACGCTCAATCGCACTTTCTGAAGCGACTGCGGCAGCAACCGAACCGCCAAATGTAATCCCCTCCGATATCGCGCCAGCAGTCCCGAGGCCAGCACCGGCGATAGAGGCATCCTGCCCCGACGACGTTCCCACCAACGCGATATTCGAATTCAAATCCTGAGTTCGTGGCTCCCGCCCAGCCCAAGCGCTCTCGGCGAGGAACAGTTCCTCTGGCGCTCGCAGTAGCGTCGAGATGTCTATTTGCGCTGCAGGATCCGTGAGTTGCAATAGTTCCTGCAGCTTATCGCGCACGCTTTCGCGCGCATCCATCTTGGCCTTGTCTTTCACACTCAACACAGACTCAAGACAGCACGCTAGCTCCGGCATGGATGATAGGGCATTTGAATTTGGTCTTGCAAGTGCGTGCGAGATGGCACGCAAAACAGAGTGATTGCCATGGGTGAGCGGGTCGACAATGTGCATCTCCACCCACTGCGCGAGCGGCATGCCCAACTTCCCAGAAGACAGGGACACAGATAGATCTGCCTCTCTTTCCAAAGGACCGTGATACTCGCCAACGAATTCCGCAAGACTGCGGAAATACGCAAGGCCATCAATCCCTCCATAGACAACATCACGTATATATTCATCTGCATCTAGCACGGTGTCCCTGTCTGCTAAAATAGTCTTCGGAGGTTGAAGCGGTGGTTTGCGGCTCTCGATACTCAGCCTGATCTGTTCCAGAAGCTTCTCGTCGCTTGTGAACACCTCGTTGAAATCGTCTGCCTTAAGCCCATTCTCTGCAGCAAGTGTTCCTACAAGTGTCGCAAAAGCGCCGTAGTCCGGCGCTTCGACACGCCTTCGCTTCGCATGTGAACTACATGCTACATCTTCGTCCTCGTCCCGTACACGCGCAGACCGCGGCGGGTTACGTGTAATCGTCCAATGGTGCAGCCNTTTTGTTTCCAATCTGGGACGTCGAGGTCACCGGATTCGTGTAAGTATGCTTGCTGTTGTCTGCCAAGATAGTTGGGAGAACGTCAGGCGGAATTGCTATGGGTCCCCGCACGGACTTATCAGCCTGGTGTTCCTTTCTATCTTCAGGTGGTTGTGATGCTTCAGGCGCGTCTTCGCGGGAATCAAGAGGTGCTGATGGTGTACTCATAAGTGGGGTAAGGTATGGAACAAAGAGTGGATCGGGAGCGAGGTTTCGCAAGACAGTATAAGGATTCTCCACTATGACTGATGTTAGAACTGTAGGAAAAAAGGTTCAAATTGATGTATTCGCTCATACTTTCGTTGTAATCCAGGCTTCCGTCTGCCGTTAGAGGCGGACCTTCCTTCTCGCGCTTCAATCGCTCTTTCTTCGTACGAAATCTCTTTCCTAACGTCAAGTTAGCAAGACGGACAGTGAAAATACAAGCTCACTTTACCTCTTAACTTCAATTGAAGAATCAACGATGCCAAATCGCTGCCGGCTGGAAAGACGCCAATGCCGTCCTTATATCCTGGGAGATGTCCGCCTTCTTCCCAACTCTCAGTTACGACAGGTATTTTCTTCGACCTAGCATTTCTTCTTGCTCGCTCCATAGGCATGTTGCCAATGCCTGCTGCAGATGAAAGCACGCTAGGGCTCCGTGCACGACTCGGTCCGCTCCGCCCGACCTCATCTTCCGTAAATGGCACAGCGATAGCACCGTCCTCAGTCGATCCATTGAAATCAGCTGAGAAAGGCTTCGAATCATCGTCTGCGACGACGTCAATCGTCCAATCCGTCTCATATTCAATGACATGCGTAGCCGCTCGTGCTATCTGCTCGAGTCCATATGCCTCGATCTTTGAGGCTTCAATGTGATAAAGTGTCGAAGGAGGGTTGAATGTCTTGGCATTTGAGGTCACCAAGCAAAAGTCGTCCTTGAATTTGCACCTTCAGTACTGAGAAAAAAAGAGAAATAAAAAACGGAGTAGTAAGCACACCTTAAACTGCTCAAGTGAGCGATACCTTCCGCGCTCCACCTTCTCCGTCATCGTCCCAAAGTCCATCGGAATCTTGACGACATTGGAGTAACCAGGAACCTGCAACTGGTCCACTGGTTGCAGAAAGAATGCATAGTCGTCTTTTCTGCAGATGAGGTCATTTAATTGACTTGTAAGTAGACTATGAAATGCAAATGACCTTTTTATCAGAGTAATAAGTCTCGACAGCACCTCCTTTAAAGGCTTTAGCTTTATTGGGCGGGGAACCTTCACCTTTTGCGGAGGTAGTGGATAGGCAGGAGGCGGGTTAGGAGGCGGGTTAGGCGGCGGCGGCGGCGGCGGCAATAGCTCCACGGGCTGAGCAGACACAGCCCGAGTCGGAGGCAGCGAAGGTGGTCGCATAGGCGAGTCGACATTCATAGTATCATTGTCAACGACATTGACGACACTTGGCCTCCGGGGCTTAATTTTTATCTTAGGAAGGACTTTCTTGTCGTCGCTCGGCGCTGCATCTTGACTTAAGGGAGAAATGAGAGTAGAAGCGGATGCTTTGAGTTTCAGTGGTTTAATTGTGAGCTTAATACGCCTCTGCGGTGCAGCGGTGACTAACGACGACGTTGACGAAGATGACGAGGAGGCCTGTGGTTGAGAAAGAGACAGTGAGGACATCGAATGGTGCTCGTCGTCTAGCACGTTTAGTTGACTGCACGAATATGGAAGGTGGTCGCTGCATACAGTAATAACCACGTGACTTGTGACTTTGCTTTGTTCGCCTTATCGCCTTATGCGCATTCAAGTTCTCTCAACTACTGAGACGCCCGGAAAATACGACTCGACCAAGACAAATGCAGCACCTTACTATCTCTGAATACAAAGAATACATCACAGCTTTCTCAAGTAAACTTAACACCATACTTCAATTCTCACATATATCGACATCGGACTCGGAGTCGTCATCATCTTCACTGCGATGGATATGAATGGATGCTTTACCATCTTCGCTGAAAGTTTGACAAGTATCCGCTTCCCCAGTCTCATATGGTCAAACTCGAATTACCCACGTTTATCTATTACACAAAGCCCGTGATTCTTCTATTTGAACAGCAATCTCAGAGCGCTCCGTCTACTAGCGGGCGCACAATCGGAATCGCCTTCCTTCCCAATAAGTCATATTCTTCTAGCGCAGCTTTAATTTCAAAAGCAACATATTGCATATGTCGTTTGCTTGCCATCGACGACCCGGATTCAATAATTAATGACAACCGCAATAAAATTGCTCCAATAACCACATAATTGATACACAGGGTCTTTTCTTGAAGATCTTAATTGCAGCTGAGTGCTTTTTGTATCGGCATGCGTTCCACGGTCAATACCTTATGACGCAAAAAGGTCGCGCGTCCTGTCGCTTGCTTGCATAGCCAGAAGTCAAAATCGATTGGCGGGCCGCACACAGACGACCTGAAAATAGATGCACTTGAGCGCTCTCGGAACTCATTTCCCAAGTGTAATAAAGTGAGTTTGAGCGCATGGACAACATATGCCTTCTTCGTTAGAAGCTTTTGTCCTCTCATAGAAGGGTGGCGCGAACAGGCTGGGACCCTGCACTACTAGAGCTGGGAACTTATTAACATCGGTGGCTGCATGCGACTCTGATGCTGCCTATCTTCAACGCAAAACACGTCTATGTGTGATCTATCACTGCTATCTACTAGACAAGCCATAATCTTCCTAACTGATAAAGGATCTGGTTTCAGGAGAACAATTGAAACTGACACAAGAGTTGAAGGCACGCAATGTCGTGCCGGACTTCCGAATTTCCGCCATTTGTGAAGCTTTTCTTTCTACCTCCTGACATTTCGCGCTGTCTTTATAGCAGAAACAGACAGATCGCTCACACCTATTGCCGTATCAAGATGCGTCTCTTATCTCACGAACTTGTCAGAGATCTCGGTGTTCGGTGTTATTTACCCTCCAATTTGGATAAATCCCGATATCAGCTGAGTAGCAATCCACTAAAATAAGTAGACAGCGATGGTTCTTTGGTGTATACTGTTCCATGATGAGACGTTCCAGCCGCCGGAAACCTGGACCCCTTACGTGCACGAGAAGCATACCTCCCACTGGACTTCTAATGGGCGCATCCCGATCGCAATGCTCTAGACTTGGAGACTTTCATTCCGCATGAAAGGGGTGGCTTGTTCAAAATCAAAATCACCCCTTTGATTCGTTCCGCACGCTTTTTTTTTTCACCTTCCCTTTCTCTTATCGCCGGGACCCGTGATGGGCAAATCCGGACTTACTGGGTCAATTATCTATAATGATGATCGACGCTAATATAGGTTTGCTGTGCAGTCGCTGCCGGGTTCTATTACCGCCTAATCGGGCGAGCAGGTTATTACGACTGTTGCTACTCGCCTATTCAGATTTTAATCAGTTGCTAGAACTTGCCTCTCTAGTTGACAAGTGATCGAGCTTGGTCGGGGATCCAGCCTCTCTTTCGTCTTTTCTGCATTATTGGTCTCGTAGTCACCAAAACGATTGCGACACATCCCGCGAATTTTACTCGATAATTGGTATCGAGGTCGTGGCGGACCGTCTCTAGACTCGGGCGTCCTTGCTTCTGAATTTGCCGCGGTACATAATTTCGAGCAGTTTCAGTTTCAACAGCAATATTAATTGCATCCGTTGCAACCTAATATTATTAATAAAGCAACGGGACAGGATCTTCTTTTTTCCATCTACCCGATCCGTTCTCTGTTCCGGAGCAGAGCAATTGTCACGGCAATGAATGCAAGTCTGTTTTCACTCCCAGAACCAGCGAACCCTCGACCGATTCGTCTGCCTAGGTCAGTCACTTGTCGAACTTGTTGAGCTTCCCCCTGGACTAGTCTAATTCGACTTCTGCATTCATTTTCTTCCTCTTCTCTTCTTTTCGGCGAATACAGTCCTACGAATTCGTGCGGAATCGCTCAGATATGCTGCTGCCGTCTTCCGTCTTCCGTGGCCACGGCCAATAACTTAGCGCTGTAGTGACTCATTGGCTTTTGTCGCGATCTACTCGAAACCGAATTATCTACCCTTTTCTCCGTTTCATTGACCGGAGAAGCCGAGGTCCTCCAGCCTCGGCTGGTATCCTTCTTGACGACCGAAACCCCAATAACAGGGTATCCAGTCTCGTACGCGTCCGGAGTAAAAATTACATTCCTTACAGAGCTTCTTTCTGTCAGTGGATGTAAGTGAGTCGGTGCATCTTAAACGCCAACGCTCGCTTGCGCGCTTGTACAATTAAAACGTCATTACGCAAACAAGAGGTTACATAGATATATATTTCGCAGGTCGTGCTGAAACTCTGGACTTATTTTCGCGTTCGACTGCGCCTACAGTTGCCGTCTGCTAGGTCTTCAACCTGCCGTCGATCCATCGCCGTTCACGACGCGTCGCAGAAAGCGCAGCCCAAGTTCGGCCATAGAGTCACGTCGCCCAAGGAAACGGATGCGGCCCTCCGGTCGTGTCCCTCATTCGATGGAGGCAGAGCAAGGTTCTCAACAGGACACTCATAGAACCAGACGCGCGAGTCCAAGCCCTTCACATTCCTACTATGACGACGACGACGGTGATGATGAGCTTGAAGACGATCAATATGCTCGAGAGCAGGATCAGGGCCCTCATCTCGAGCGTTCCACTATCGGGTCTACTGCTTTTGCTCCCGTAGGTACTAGCATTGCGGCCGTGCCACAGCAGAAGCCAAAGCGTACTCGCCAACTTACGACTCCGGAGCAGACACGTGCTCTCCAAGAACTTCTTGCTCAGGTAAGTGGCCATCTTCTCTCCTCTCAACGTCCTATCTGAAGATACGACTCGCTTTGTGAAATTGAAATGTCCTTTCCTTCCTTGGTGTAGTCGCGTTTTCCCACTACTGCTGTGCGCGAAGACATCGGCAGACGGATAGGTCTGAGTGCCCGTAAAGTGCAGGTATGCTAATGTGATGCTTATCTCCGGATACCTACTAGACTCATTTTGTTCCTGCTAGGTGTGGTTTCAAGTAAGCGATTAAATGTATCATTTGTGAACGAACGGACACTGACTAATGTTTTCACGTGGACAGAACCAACGCCAGAAAGCGAAGAAAGCATCTAAGGATGTCGCTGCCCCGCCATCACCCCCGCAGAGGTCAGGGCTACCACAATTTGGAGCTTATACGAGTGTCCCAACCGATCGTCCGTATGTGCCGACGGCTCATCCGAGCACAAGCTTTATCGAAGGTCCATCTACAGGGGCAGGGTCTTTTCGCGGGAGTCCAGGCGAATCCAGTTTGAGTGCGACATTTCACGATCCCCACCGCGGGCATGCCTTACCACCACTGTATACCTCCGCTGAGCAGAGCGGCCGATTGATCGCACGCCGTGGGTCTGCTCCTGAACCTCAGCGAGATACTCAATTCCTTCCACCTATGTCAACGTCGTTCGGTGGCCCATACGGAGCGCGCCTCACGGGACCAGGGGTCCCTGGTGCGGGCGAGGTCCATGACACTAATACCTTCATGCAAGCTCCCACTCCCCCACATCGCACACAGACGCAGCTTTCAACTTATTCCCGCCCGTCTCCTGAAGTTTCGCTTCGCCTGCCACTAGTGCATGACGTCACGCCACCACTTCCTCCCATTATGCACTACGAAGGTCAGGCTGTTACGCCAAGTTACGGGTCAGAGCGCCTTGGATGTGACCTGTCATCCCATCCTGTACGCCTTCCCCCACTGCAGCTCGACCGCGAGCAGCGTCGTTCTTTTCCGAGACAGACAAGCATGCCACATGCTACTCACTTTACAACTCAAGCTTCTATAACATCTATGTCCCCACGCTCATTCCCTCCACCGTTTACACTTGAGCCTACTCCGGTGTGGATGCCTAATCCATCGGCGTCTTCTACTCGAACGCACTCTTCTCCAGAATCTCGGGCGGAGCCAACCTCGCTGTCTCCGCCGAATGCTATTAAGAATGTTCCCAAAGCTCTTGACCGCCAACAGACTAAAGATCCGGTTTTTTTTCGTAGGTTCTTCAAGTCATGCAGAAACACGTCGTACTGCAGAAATCCAAAGCTCACAGCCGCAGCTTGAGCGCCGTGCTTTACCTCCCCGCACGACTCGCTTCGACCCTGTTCGAAACACTGAAACGACAATAACAGCCGAAAGACAGGCACGCGTATTACATTCCCATTCAACGGACGATAAAGACTATGTTTGATTTAGTCAAACGATAAGCAGAAGCAGAAGTCAGCGCTTAGAAGACCTTTTAATTGTGTACGATGAAGTCCGAAGTAATCACTTGGATACCCTTTCGTTTATGTCTTACTATCTCTTTTACGCATTCCTTTATACTTTCTTCATATAAACGCGAAGGACACGTCTCCTCATCTGATATAGTTAACGGACATTTGCTGCCCGTTGTGTTGCTACACTTTATCACACGTTGTCTTACTGTCTCGGAATTATAATTTTGTACACAACAGTCCTTACTATCTTAAATTTGTACTAGCTATATAGGAACTCGCGAAGCATATATTATGAAAAGTTTTATCGCTGTTTCCCGGTAATTTCAGTAATCCATCGTAGCTGAGCTATATTGAAGTTCGAGCTTGATTCGCAGGCATTGTGTACATTTTCAGATCTTTTAGAACTTCAATGGTATTGTCGCCTTTGCTCAATTTTTACCGTCCCGATGATTGGACAGACGGTCGAAACCACATCGAGATGTACATAGCGCAGAATTGACTGAAGATTTAGCGAATCAGCCTTCCTGATTTATCCAGAGCACCTCACGATCCATCTTCGAGCCATTAGCTCAAGACCCCTCCTTGCCTAGGCCGTCTTCCTCCTCGTTAGTAGGTCTTTGGCTAATACGGTCTCCGCGAAGCGCGGGAGATTGCGCACATTTCTCTGCAGCTAGCTTCATCCGAAGTCGGACCCGTGCTCGCAATTTTGCTTCGGTTTCCACGGTTCCATGAGCATCATCCAGTAAAGTGGCAGCTCTATCATTGAGCAACCTTTTGCGGCCGATAGGGTCCGACGCGAAATGAGAAGTGTCTGAATGAGAACTAGTGGTAAGATCTGCATCCGAGTCTCCTTTTTTGGCTTCAATACCATCAAAGCCAGAGAGAGCTTGTGCGATATGTTGCTTGGCTCTTTCCGCTTCTAGGCGGCGCAGCAGCCTCAGACGGAGACCTAATTCATTTCTGTTAGTCACAGTTGACTCTGATGAACGGGACTCTGCGGTACGTTGAGAACTGTCTTGTATATTGCTGCCTCTGTCCGTCGCTTGATCCATAGGGCCATTTATTTTTGCGTGATCCGGACGAACATCGGAACTGCGAATCGGATCGGCCACTGTCGTCGCCGTTAGAGCTGGATATATCTCAGCAGTCGTAAAAAGTGGGTCGGTGATACGAGAAAGAAGTGATGGACGTCTGCCTATGTGCAGTGAATTTTCTCTAAGGCCTATGCGCCCATCCGGATATGAAGCACCGTTATCAGTCGTAATGTCTCCCCGTGGCTTTATTAAGGTCTCGGTCCCTGCATCAGCGCTAGCTTTGGTTAAATGCTCACGGGCAATCAAAAGAGGGTTCCGTTTACGAATTTGAAGTCGCCTCGGATTTTCCAGTTGGTCTGCAGACGATTCCAGCGAATGAAAGCCAGTCATACTATCTTGATGGCTATGGTTCTCGGCAACCACAAATGAGCGACACACTTCGATATTTCCTGCGGCTATGATACGAGAATTACCGTCCTCACATTTCCTTTCGTTTGTTGTGTCCTCCGAGGACACAGTCGGGAAGACGGGATCTACGATAGAAGCGTGAGCGTGACTGGACGTGACTGGCGTTGCTACGTAGTCCGTTGTTGCTCGTTGCTTGCCCTTGCGATCTCGCTGACTACTTGATTGAGCATGAGACACACGGTGTGGCGGGTATACAGTTGTGTGAGAGGGTGGCGTCACTAGGAGCACGCCTGCTATCCTATTAGATGCGTTTGGGGGAATATTCGGTTTCTGTATACCTTCTTCATAACCCTTCCCGTTTGAAGGTGTCACCAATGAGTTAGAACAATCCGATTGTATGTCGCCGTCTCTTGGACTACCAGAGGTATATTCATTTAATATTGACCCAGATGGGTCACCTCCGTCGCGAGGAGATTTGTGCCGAACTTCCTTTGATCGATGCCTATCATTCCAAGGTAATGCAGCTCGCTCAACTACTGTCGAAATCAGCCGGTGATTTTCCTTTGGTGTATCATACTAATGAGAAAGAAGTCAGCAGCATTCGTTCAGGGAAAGTACTACTGCAATAAGAATCACCTGCACATTGGCATCGTATGTTGATAAAGACTTGTATGGTGAGCGGATATAGCTATATAATTCTGTGGAGCAAAGAAATCCTGCGATTAGAACAGGTCTGCAAAACAAGAATGCGAATCATAATCTTCTAGCAACAAATGCATAAGTAGACAAATTATTTACCGTGCGCGAAGTGTTCAGCATTACGGAACCGATTCCCTTCTACATAAGGTGTATCCATGTCTAAGAATTCAGTGAGAAGCTTTACCGCAGACTCGGAGCGAATATCCAGGGCCTTCATGAGCGATATGATGAAAGTTGTCAAAAACTAATCGAAAGAAGAAAATGTCGTTTGTGAGTAGTGCCCATTACCTAAATCCTGACTTATTAAAATGCTCACTTCGACGTCGAGATTAACCCAGACCTGAAGTTCGCGACGAATGAAAGCCGTTGCACGGCTGATATAGTCTTGCGAAGCTGCGAACTGGACAGGTATTGGAAAAGGACGGTAGCGCGTGAACGTATTTGATGCAACGTGCTGAAACGATTTGAGCGTAAAGATAGCAATAATAAGATATTTTCGGCGCATGGAGGTTGGAGCATGCTTACCTTTGCATACAGATGATTTTGATAAACCCATCTTCGTTTGTCTATAGCCCGCTCAAGCTCGTCTACTACATCTCGCATCCGATGTTCTCTCCTTCCCCATTGGCGTTCCTGAACAGACCTCCGAGTAGCTGAGTGCCTGTTAGCAGACCTGATGGGACGAATTGGTGGAGGAGATGATCTTAATGGTGGTAGATGAAACTTCTGATAGTCAAAGTTGGATCGAATATGATGAATCAAGTACGGTCCAATAGTCCGAGTGCATAGCGGGCATCGCCTAGATTGATCTTGCATTTGATGCCTTCAGCACCTCCAAAATCATATCAACGATGAAGAACATTCACCTGTCCAGGTAAGTATACAGTCGAAGCAGAATTCATGCGAACACTCGGATATAACGGCCCTGTCGATGAAAAGTTGCAAGCAAATGCTGCAGTGTTCTTCATCAAACTCCTCTTCTGCATCATCAAATATGGCGTCCTTATCCCCTACATCGCCGAACTCGCTATCACTCTCGAAGTTGGTACGCTTCGTCAAAGGACTCGTCGTGACCGACATCATCATCGTCGAGAGTAACCCCATAGTGTGACATACAGGCGACATTTATGTAAATCCTAGATAAGGAAGTTCATGAAGATGACGTGTCACTGGCACGGTAGACTCGGAACTGTTTTAATGCTACATGCAAGATTGAGGCTTTCATACCATCTCGTTCCTTTTTACCTATCTAAGTTATGCACTTTCAAGCTGACAAAATCAATTTTGTTCAACCGAAAGCCCAAGGGTAGCGATTCAAGCGCACTGGGCGAACTACTCAATGAAGGGCAGCGCTGAAACGCTTTTTAGCCTCCTAAACTTTACTCTATCTGCTATATTTGAAGCATGATTGAAATAAATGAGGGTGAAAGGAGGATGTTGCTGAAGACTAGCGACAATGCCGCAAGCTCCCGAGCTCGATAGCAGCCAATATAGTACAAAGGTGCCTGAGATTATTCTTATGCAAACTTGAATACTTCACTTAACTGAAGGTACATGTATGGCCGCATTCAAAACGTACATCCCCTCCGTAGTGCATACTACGCTAGAAGTGCATTGTAAATGTTCTTCCCCTTTTGTACTAGTAATACGATACGGACTGACTCACTGTATTTGTAGGTCTGTGGCCTCTATAGTGTCATGTATGTACGACACGGCCTTGGATCCGTAANTTTTTTCGTCTCCATCTAAGAGGACAGCATGTTAGGGTCAAGATACGATTAACTGCCTCGGGTCAAGATCTAGATAACGAGCCCTACAGCACCTTTGATGACGATAACCTATTGATCGAATGAAATATAAATACCGTAATTATAGACATACCGTATATTATTAATTATACACTATCAAATACATCTTGTTTTGACTAGCATTATTCAACAATCTTGATGCTGCCAGAGATGAGACACTTGCACACATAAACCTCGAATTTTATATTAGTAGCTCCCTTCTTTCGAAGGAAATAATAGCCTTAGTATTAGGTCAAAAGAAATGCGTCATATTTTTTTCTTCACTGGCACCAAATATTGCCGTTCGATAGTGACGATATTCCGGGACAGATTGCACCAGTTAGCGCGCGTATGGCTTGTGCTTCTTTGGCGAAAAAGTGAAGATTTAAAGAACTATCGATTGGGCGAGCGGGCCGAACTCTATTATAACTGGCACGTACGATAGCAGTGCAATTCCAGGGAAATTATTTCACTTATTAAGGTCATCATAGACCCTTTATTGCATTTTCTTAAGAGGGGAAACTGTTGATTCAGTCACATCAATTATTCAGTGATAGTTTAATTAAAAGACGAAAAATAAACTCTTGCAGACTTTCGTCTGTTATTATATATTGGATCGTGTGTGTCTACTTGAAACTTATTCAGTCTGTATTCATAAATAAACCGTTCAATATTCTGCCATTTTCCCAGACATTCAAGTTTTAATAGAGATAATCACTTCCAGTAAGCAGTCGCTACCCGCGAAGCTGCACTATATCAATTCAGTAGTAATGATACTTATTGAAAATATCTTTGATTGAATGACGAAAGCATAGATAAAGAGTGAAAAAAAAAAGGATATCCCCCAAACCAAAGAAATGTCAGGTCCGTCATTAGCAGATCTATGTATTGAGATATAGCAATGTCAAACACGTTGTGCAACAGCGAATATACTACGCCCACCGAGAATTTAGTACTTTAGAAGTAACATACAATAAAGTGGTACATGCCTGCATATTCTCCACACTAAAGCTTATCAGAAATCGGAGCAGTATCTCGAAGAAATTATCCTAAAGCTTTTGTCTTCCTTATATTCTATCGCGGAAGCTTTCACAGCGGAGACAAGCTCACGCTCGAACGCATTGATGTCTTCGCACTGCAAAAACCCGACATCGTGTAATGCTGCAATGCAATCAAGTAACCAATCGTGTGAGACAGGTACACTGCCGTGATTGTTCCCCCACACAGGTACATTCCGCAGTATTTCTTCAAGGCTGAGCGCTACCACGGCGTGTGATCCAAGGCTTGCTAAGTTTGCAAGGCGCACGCCGAGAACAAGGCATGATCGTAGATTGATATCCTTCGGAGTTTCTAACTCGTATGCCCAGTCCGTGGCTGTCTTATTTGTGCAATGGCACAGAAATCCGCCCGTTCCGGTCCCCGCCGCAGATTCGGGTTCGTCTACGTCCGGCACGAAGAGCGCACATTCTAAATGATTATCGTCTTTGCTGTATAGAAGTATGGCGTAGAGAGCGCCAGGCTCAAAGATGGGCTCGAGAGCGGTACGGGCTGGCATTATAGAGATTGAACCTGTATGCAGGTGCTGAAGGGCGAAGAGAGACAAGGTATAAGCACAAAGGATTGGACTTTGTTCGAGATAGACTGAGGCTTTTGAGTCCGTAGTGCAGAGTATGGACAAGACTCATTGGCCTCTTTATAGTACAAGCCTATCAACGCGGTAACATGCACAGAATCACCAAGTTTTGCTTGTGGCTTCAATGGTTGATTTCATTAGTGGAGCTACTAGTACGCGCTTAGGTTTTCCATTGTGTGGCCGGCCTGGATTGGGATGTAAAGAACAATCGATGATAATAATGGCGTTACTCCTACTAGTGACATCAGCTGTACAATCACGCACAGCTCCTTTGAGTCTAAGTAGGCATATATCGATGAAATCAGACGCTTTGATAGTTATTANTTTTTTTGTCCCGTGAGGAGATGTGAACGCACAGCCTGCAGATAGAAGTCAAAGCAGGTGCTACATCGAGATTCGAAGAGAGAGGACAAAGAACTCCCATAAGCTTAAGGTGCATTAGGTGAACGGTTGTTTGTAGTGGCTGGCGATTGTATGTACTGTATTTGGTCATGGACTAGCGAGGCTGATCGTCGATCTATTGAGACTCCTGCTGTGTGGCTTGAACACTAAACCGGAACAATTGAAATTGACATAGAAAATCAAAGTGCGACTCGGGATATATTGTACCCATTTCCATCAGCATTACCACCAGTATTAATATTACTATGATGCGACTACTAGTAGTATTCGTGGCTCGAGCGGCTTGACTCGGAGCTCTCATGACCACTGACCACATCGCGGGTACCGCATCAATTTACAATAGGCCCCCTTCCTCGCCACTCTGTTATCTTCGACCCTTACCGCTACTGTAGCGATGCTCCGTTGCTATGAGCCTCATTGAACTCATGCTTGTTGACTACCCTATACCCTGCTGCTCATGGTGACCTGTTTCGCGAGCGCGATAAGCACGCTGGACGACGGAGATGCCATCATGCGCAGCAGAGATCTTGGAGCATTATAAGTTATGTCCACCTTTGAGAGTAAACACGCGAGCGGCTACTTAGTCTCTGCAAGGCTTAAGCTAATCGTAGCTCGCTTCAATCTGCATTTTTATCATTTGACGCTGGAATGGGTAGTAATATACTCGCACAATTGCCTTTAATGAGAAAGCTCATCTGTACGGTGCAGTGAACATCCGAGGAAGAAGGACCTCACTTATGCGTGCTTAACCTATCTCCAGCAGAATTACTGAATATGATAAATATAAATAATAATAAAAACATATTTTTAAAACATAATAACGTTGTGGAAGAATAGATATCCGCATCGCGGAGGTACCTGGATGTCGATGTGACGACAACGATCGGCGTGATATTGAATTATCAGAAAGAAGGAATCCATGAAAACATTGACCTCCTCTATATGGAAGTATATCAGTTGGAATGGTAAATGACAGCGTCTAGAAAAGCGCAGCCAAATAATTCAGGATTTGGATGTGTCAATCTGCGGTCTCCTCCGAGCATCCGCGACTGCACTGTGAAAAAGCATAAGGTCGTCCATACCTCAAATGATAGAGTATATTCATCTGAATAAGTAACTAACAAAAATTATGAGTGCAACGTGAATGCCGCCCTGATGAGATGACAATGTAAGCTGGTAGGTCTCAGGATTGTGACGAAAAGACCGTGTCAATTTGCCAAGAAAGTACCGACAAAACACAGTACCTGGTAGGTGAGTCTTCAAGAGGTGATGAAGTATTGTAAGACTTGAGGGACCGTTGTATGACACAAGATCATTTGTAACAATGCAAGTTATGATGGTCCCAACGTGACATAGCAGAACCCAAATTTGGACATCTTTTCAAAGTAACTGCCAAAGTGTCACGGGCCAGTTTGACCATTAATATTAATAAGAGTTTTGCTGGCATGTATGCCTATTTCAGTAATAAATTATATTTAGTTAGTAATACATTTAGAAGCTTAACTTACCCAACAACACCTTTGAGAACAGTACTAGTACTAGTATATAAAAGGCAATGCTTGTAATATATTGGTACTTTATTTTATCATTTAAATTTTAAGGTTACTATGAATCTCCAAAAAGGGATATAAAATACAATATATGGTTTAGATGTTCTGCCAACTGGCAATACTTTCTTTCTGCCCTGCCGTTTTGCCGGCAAAATTGGCAGAACTCCCATAATGCCCACAGTCACGTCCAAGATACTACAACATCTGGTAGCGGTCTTTGAAGGTGCTCGGGTGAGGCGCTGATACTGTGACGCAAATTCCTCAACTTGCTGCAGATATCCAGGTCCCTACGGAAAGTTTCATCATGTGTTTCGCACACCACGAAGACTTGGCAGGACTTGAAAACGACAAGGATCCTTCCAATTTCTTTATTGTCACATTCACTCTCGCAATGCATCGTCTTCTCGGACATAGACTGTCGGTTGGCATTGTGTCATGTCTTCATCATCGTTTGATCTGGACTATATTCTGCGTACCTTGCTCGCACACAAGTTTACCGCTCGATTGCTTGTATTTCAGTCAGATAACAATGAGCATTAGACAACAATACCGTGGTTTCCGCTGAGTGAAGGGGCTTTCCGCAAAGCATGACTATCGAGTATTTAAGGCACTCATTCGAGGACAGACGACTGCCGTGAAGAGGATAACTGGGATTAGGATAGCGGGTGAGTCGACGAAAGGGTGCTGAACTGTCACGGGTTTAACTGACAAGGAAAAGATGATATGAAAACTTAGACTTAGGTCCGTGTCTACGCGCAGACTCAGCACTGTCCCGTTGAATGGAGGAACTCGGACAGAACGTGCTTGCCTGTCTTTCTGGATCTAATCTGCACCAAAACAGTTTTTCCAAAAGTGATATCGAAAAGATTGAAGCGGATTTAGTCTTCACTGAAGCTTTGGTATTATCGACTGGATATAAACGAAAGGACGAGTGAAGTCTGCTTCCGCAACGTCAGCATATACACGAGTAACGACATTAATGTGAGACAACGTATGGGACTACGATCTGCAATTTGTCCATTGTCAAGGATTCTGGTGCTCGTCCACCATGACAACACACGTTATCTGCTTCTTTATGTTCTTCACACTTCGGCTTTACAGGGTCTCTGGAGACGAAAACTCGGGCAACACCGGTCAATACAAGTATCAGCCTCGCGCGCGGCATCATGCCTGCCTGCCTGGCGGCCGCACCCTTGTCTCTGCTCTAGAACGCTCTCATGATGTGTCTGACTACAAGATACTGCGGCATCTGCAGGTGTTGAAGCTGAAGTGGATCTCAAAGGTAGGCACGGGGTGCCAGTCACAGTTATATAATGGATAACCTGCGAATCGACGAGACCCTTAAAGGTCTCAATGAATTGTTTCATCAATGGCTACCGTACTGCTGACCCGCAGTAGGAATGTTCAAAGTACGTAAACAGTCTCATGTTATTTCTTTCTAGCCTTTTCTTCTCACAACTGAGCTTCTGGACTAGCCATCATGTAAAGGTCAATCATGGATGCAAGGCCGAGGCCCTGGAAATTCCAGAGTTATGATCGGCATGCTGACATTCATAGTTCATAATCTAATCTTGCCACACTATTCGAACACTTGTCTGAGTTCACCGCATGTTTGAAGAAGTTCTGCTTTATTATGGGTTCATGATTGCTTCGCCTACGGCCTGGTTTCAATACTCTACTTTCACTGTCAACTTGGTGACTCCAATTCCAGCTTGCTCATCAATATTATGATCCATACGCCCATAGTGTCTGACGAACACCGGATGTATTGAAAGCTGGCAGACAAGTGACCGAGTCATGAAAATTGTGATGGCTGCCTGTATCAACACCCCGACACGTTTCCAACTTCAGCGCTCCGGTTTTAAGTAATAGAAGTTTATGAGAAGTCTCGTGTGTTGGGTGGCGAACAGCAATGGTAGACGGAATCTCGCCTCCTTTTTCAACTAATTCTCAATGCATGACTATTTCCACTGCAGGAGCGTGACCTGACACATCATGGGGTTAGACGGAGTTTCGATCCTTGAGCCACCTCTGCCTTGCGTCCAAGACACCTCATGCATACTTTTGAACGCCGGTAGCACAAAAGGATAAATCCGGTTCATCGATAGTTAAAGGGCAAGAACAAGACTCAGCGTCCTACCAGACGATCCTAAACAGCGCCGAGATTTCATCGTCTTTGTTCTTCGAAGAGGGCCAAGTATGTTGCATCCGTGTTTCTCTGATTCTAGCCTAATCTAGCCAGCATTACAGACTACAAATGTCCTTCAAGTGCTTTCACCTTTACGCATTGCTCTTCAAGCGTGAAGACTGTCTTTCATATAGCTTGCTCCTTGGGGGTAGCTCAGTGCACGACTGCACACTTTATCATTGCGTTCCCAGGTTCAGCTCGGACACGAACACTAACATCGGATGGAGCTATTGTATGACTGAGCACGTCGACCTTATCCTCCCGCCTTGGCCCATCGTCCTCATCGTTGATCTCGCAGATCTTGACGGCTTCGAGAGGGCCGCTGGATCAACAGCGCGTCTTGTGGACCGGATGCTCTGCGAAGACGGCCAGCGCAAATTCCCTGCTACACCACCGAGTAGGACGTTCGACGGATTTGCGTGGTTTAAAACTGCACTACATGCTCTGTCCAACAGGTGCATCCTGAGCGTCGACTTTGATGGTCTGAAGGATGAAATTGTCCGAGCGACTCCAGGGGCCCTATCTAGGTTCATACAAGGACGTAGCTCGAGTTTCATCACCTCGCAATTTTGTCAATGAATTCCCGCTAGACACTTATTCCTACACACGATCTTACTCTACTCTCTATGACATTCCAATCATTAATATAGTTTCCTTGTCCTTGTAAGCACCAGACACTTGTTTTCTCCCGCAACCACTCAATTTGTCTCCCTAATTGTACCCATTGCATCTATTTGATTTCTAGCTTTTTTAAATCTGACTGGTGAATCCTATTGGTTCTATCGACCGATGTATGCGCTTCCCTCGTATATATATTGTCGTCTACTACAAGAACTTGGTGGTGCTCTAGCGGAATTCATCTCTCTTCCAGCTCCGCGGATTTCTCAATAATTAAGCGATGGGGTTGCTATAGAGGTCTGATGAAAAGGGGGAGCCAGTTGATTTGAGTCGACTTCGTAACAACGCCTGCGAATAGAGATATTCAAATTTACAGTAGCTTTGAACCCAAGCGACTACTCGGATCGAACTTCAATATCAATCCGTCAATTACCTGACTTCCCACCGGAGTATACCGATAACACAAATCGGTGTAATGAATTTGAGTAACCTTGAGTAAATTTGTCAGAGTGAGTAACTCGAAGCTCTCAAGGAATTTGGTGCTGTATCATATGAGAGCGGTTCTCTTCGGTCTTTTTTGACCAATGCTGATATGGTACGTAGTACGAAAGGCGGCTATCTTGAGCGTGTGGATAGCATTGGTTTCAGGCAGATATCAGGGAAACCAGTATTAATTTGATTTCACAGGGTACCCTTACCCTTCTAGCCCTTGCAAGTTGCGTTGAAATCATATTGATGATAGCCCTCCAATGAATCATGGAAGGTGGAAGGATGTTGTAGAACACTCATGTGAAGAGAAACACATGAATATATGAGAAAGTGAATTGAGAAGCTTTTTCATTTTTTCCCAAGATCGAAAGGCATTTACGATGGAAGGGACAATGTCAACGAAAAAAAAAATCCGTACGAGAATTCTACTCAGTAGCACTATTACTTGTAGCGGACAGTATGTTGATTCCAGGGAATATTCAAGAGATATAGACGATGGTCAAACAACGCCTTTTTCCGGTTCAATGCAAACTTTATTGGACTATGCCAAAGAAAACATGCTTTTGCGAGAATTCCCAAACCCGAGACACCTATAAGGCACAGCAGTTAAGCCACGGAAAGGTGATACCAAGAACACAATGTCCATAGTCAAGCTATGGACTAGCCAGTGATAGTTCCAGGTAACCTAGACCTTCATCTAGAACCAGAGTTCTTCTGAATTACTTCCCTCGGGATCACATCGGGGGGAACGTTTGAAGATGCAGCCTCTTAGGGTCATAACTCACTCCAAGCTAGTCTTCACGTCTGGATGCTGTATTCTGTCACGGTTACGATGGCAGATTGGATCCGTAAGCCTTTTAATCCAGGTCCAGGTCACTGGCATAGAGTTTGAGTACTATTTTTTCGACTGCCGGGCCGCAACCAACGCTCGCACTTGATTATTGAAAGGCATCAATGTAGTACGAGGATGGCATATAGAGCTAACGAGAGAACCCAAGTTCAAACTTTTTATTCTTATATATATAAGCTAGTATCCTGATTGAGTATATTTAACCTTAATATACTTGAGTTGGGCAATATCAATACATCCATTTTAGGCTAGCTAGCTCAATATATACGTCTGGTCTGGAGATCTGCCAGCGCAGGTATCGAGCCTGCATAGTTCAGCAGATCCTGGAAAGAGCGAGTCTCCCCAATTGCAGAGTCCAATGACGAAGCGCAGTGAGCTCGCCAACGTCGTCCTGCTACTAGTCAATCTCGCAGGGACGTCGTTCGCTTCTCGAACGCTTGTCAATCCGCTATTTGGCAAAAGCTTTGGTCCAATGGCATTTCAATTCGGCGCTTTCTTGTCATTCTTACTGTGCTCGTTCATTTTCTCCGATGCTGTCAAACAGCAGCGGAGAGCACTGTTGGTAATGTCTGTCCTTCAAGTTGCTGTGGCAGTAATTGCACGATCGACAGGAGCATATACAGCTTCTCACGTTGAGGATCCAACGATGGCGGCCCTGGTCGTGCACATAGCATTGAGCTTTCCGGTGTTAGGTTTGGGCGGAGCAGTGTGGCTGCAATGGACAGTATGTACAATTGTATGTCATTTCAGAGCAAATTTTAATACTCTTCGGTTCCGCAGAGAAAGTTCGCGGATTCTGAGCCGACAAAACTGGGTCGGCTGACGGTGAAAGTCTTCACTTGCATAGCGCTAGTTACAATCGTAAAGTTCGTAGAAGCACCCATTGGATATGCCATACTTGATCTTGTCTATATACCGCCCAAAGTGTCAGTGAGTCTTTCCAAACGCTTTAATTTCAGAGAGAATTTCGACTGACATTGGATGCATATTTAGTTGATAGGTCTCTCAATGATGACCTATACGCTCTCAATTGTGTTCAATGCAGATCGTAGCATCTTCCAGACTCAACAGTTAAGTAAAATGATCTCAGTACTTTCGTTATACGTGGTTATGTTTGCAATCTCCGTCCCGCCTAAAACGCCTGCCGGCCTCATCATACTGTATGAGCGCTACACGCCTGCCGGCCTTGTGCAGGTCGCCGATAGCCGACTCAGCTTACCTGCTGCCAGGTACTTGCGACTGGATTCGTCCATCGTGGATGCTGTAGAGTTGGGCTCAGAAGATGTCCTCGGGGACACAACTAGTAGTGCAACTTCGTTGTTGGATGCTGTGAAGTTAGTAGAAGGCCCGAAAGGTGACCGTGCATTAATTATGTGTGTTCTTCCTATTTAAACAAACCTTCATTCATACACTGGCTGATCTGAACCCTCATTGTAGTGGCGTCCGGACCGGCACTACAGCTAAGGCACTGATAGCTCAGTCTTACAATACAACGATCATTGAAGGGAATCGAGCGGTTTATAACGCGGCGCGCACTTATTTTGCCCTTCCAGAACCGGCATTCATATTCATCCATGATCCTGTATCGTGGGTGAGGCAGAATGCAGCTCAGGCAAATCGCCCACCAGCACCGGACGCCAAGTTTGATGTTATTGTCCACGATGTCTCTCAAGGAGGCGAGCTGCCGGCAAACTTATTCACGATGGAGGTTTGGGCCGCTGTTAGAAGTCTCCTGGATCCAGCGGGCGTTATTGCTGTCGTGAGTTTACGCAGGTTCTATCCATCTCATGCTCTGTCTTCCCCCGAAAGCTCCATTAACAAAATTGCTTTCATCAGAAGTACGTGGGAAAGCCGAATGCGGTCACCTTCAAGTCGACATTGAACATGCTTCGAAAAAATTTTGCCACATGTAAAGCTTACCATTCTGGTTCACTCGATCTTTCGCCGCTTTCTGCATCAGGTGACTTCTCTGAAATCGTACGTTTAACATCACGTTCTACATTTGTAAAATGTTACTTACCTGTTCGTATCTGTTTATGGATATCTATCAAATCTGTTAATTCGCTGTGTTTTTGCTTCGTTGCTGTTGCATGACTACTCCAGGTTATCTTCTGCACACCTAATGCCTCGCTCGATTTTGCTCCGATATCCAGCACCAAGCCTGAATTGAAGGACTCAACTCTCCTTGCCATTTTGAATAATCGCGAAATCGATATTGCCGCTGTTTTGAGCGGTACTTCACCGGAACGCTATCTCTTGAAGGAGGAAGATCCAATCATGGGTCATTGGGGACGCGATGGTATAAATGATTATTGGAAAGGTATATATAATTTCATTCCTTGCCTCACCATATTACCGGAGGGAAAAACTGATGTCTCCACCCATTGTTTGGCAGTGATGAGGCAGCGGTTTCCGCCGTCTCTCTGGAGCAGCTACTAATGTTTAGAAGACACACAAGGTCAAATTCTGCTACTCATTGCTTGTTGCTGTCTCCGCATATGCAGAAGACGTTTTGGGTGCAATTGGGACATGGGATGTGATAAGACATAAGTGGTTCAATTTTATCGACCCCCATATGAGTTTGTTTTGGGTACGTTATGTCAATAAGAAATAAGAGAAAGGTATGAAAATGACAGGCTAATGATGGACAACATATATAAAATGAATTAATCATTTCATTGTTAGACATCGTAGCAAAGTGGTTAATGCGACAGATTCGAATTCGAAGCATCTGTTCCTCTATGAGGGCGCAGGTTCAAATCCTGCCGGTGTCGTTTATTATGTTAGTTTTCAAGTCTTTTATGAAGCAGCAGGAGGAGAAAGACAAATGTTACTATTAAGTTTTGGTAAAGGTGTTTCGGGCGTTTGTAATTTCTGTTTTTTCCCCACAAGTCAGCCCTTACAACCAGCAATATAACTTTTGAGCAGACTATGGCGGCGCTATGTGAGAAATTATTTCTTTATTAAGAAAGACACAATAGAAGCACGACGCGTCTCAGCGCGCGTCTTGTCTTCTCGTTGGCGCCACGAACCATGTCCCTCTCCTCAACTCCATCTTCAGCAATATTTATGTCTGACAGCGATTATTTAGAATCGACACGTCCGAGCTCAGTGGATACCTCGCCGCCACCTGAATCTAACATAAACTCGCCAAAAATGGAAGAGGAAAAAGTCAGTGCGCGTACGCTAGACAAATTTTGACGTTTGCTTAAGTGGCTTGTTTCGTTAGGCTATACCTAAAATGTCTGAGGAAGCGAAGTATCTTGAAGATATGGTATGTTGATTATCGGCATGTACATGAATGCGCCTTTGTTAACTTGGTCGCGACAGAACGCAGACGAACGATACGGGCGTCTCCAATTTCTCCTCCAAAAGTCAAGCAAATATGCAGAAATCCTTCACAAGCAAATGAGCCTCGTGAGAAGTATGTCAAAAGATTCGAATTTGAATACTGCACCGAAGAGCAAGGCGGCGTCCAAGGCTGGCAGTACACGACNAAAAACGTGGCAACGGACAGCCAACAGCGAAGAAGCGCAAGGCCCTGCTTGAAAGCGACAATGAAGAACCGCAGGACAAGGAGGAACAAGCGAAGGAACAGGTAGCAACGTTTGGGCAGCCAGCGAAAATCACAGGGGGGAAGTTGAAGGACTACCAACTCGAGGGTGTAGCCTGGATGATCAGTCTGTGGGACAATGGGATTTCGGGAATACTTGGTATGTAATTTGAAGCTTTTCCAGGAGGTACATTCTAACGTTTATTTTACTCTTATTAGCGGACGAAATGGGGCTTGGAAAGGTAGGCATTCATTTGATCATGCTAGCGCTGCTGTTTGTCTTTATTTAGCTGGCTACAGACTCTTCAAACGATATCTTTCTGTGCTTATTATCGTGAACGGTCCCATAAACCATTTCTTATCGTGTGTCCGCTCAGCGTTCTGCACAATTGGATGGATGAATTCGAAAAGTTTGCTCCGAAAGTAATTATTCACCTTCGTGTGACTGAAGAAGTACCAGACTAATAAATCATGACTCCAGATTCGAGTGGTCATGTACCATGGTACACCTGCACATAGGGCTGATTTACGTAGGACTATGATGCCTCCTCCGGAAGAAGACGATGAAGAGAGCGGTGCTGGTGAAAACGTAGTGCTTAATGAAGAAGATCTACTCCCTGTAATCGTCACAACGTACGAAATGATCATCAAAGATCGCAAGCATTTGGCTGCATACAAATGGGGTTACATTGTTGTGGATGAGGGGCATCGTCTCAAGAACATGGATTGCAAGCTTATGCAAGAAATTAAGAAATACACGAGCTCGGGGCGAATGCTTCTCACAGGCACGCCGTTGCACGTAAGTTGTATGATTGGTTGAGCCTATGTCCGACAACCCTGACTGGATACTCATTAGAACAACCTAGCAGAATTATGGTCACTGCTGAATTTCATCCTTCCCGATCNTTTTTTCGGACCTGAATACATTTCAGGAATGGTGAGAGTTCCTATCGAATTATCTTGACTGCTTTGGCGCAAATCTGATACATTTGCTGTAGGTTTAATATTCCGACGATGCATTCAACGATGACGTCTGCTCAGACTGCAGATATTGTATCCACTCTCCACTCTATCCTGAAACCATTCCTCCTCCGTCGACTCAAGGTGGATGTCGAGCAATCTCTACCGCCGAAGAAAGAATATGTCTTGTACGCTCCCCTAACTGAACAGCAGAAGTCTGTGTATGAAGCAGTCCTCAACGGCAGCCTGCGACGCTTTCTTATAGACGGAAAACAAAAGGGGAGTGATGGGAAGAATAAAGAGCGGAAAGCTAGGGAAATTGAAAGGATGGCGACTGAGAGTAGGCAATTGCGTGCGAGAGGCACGAAGCGAAATTACGACGTCGATGGAAGTGATGCCGAATATTTCAAAAAAATGGAGACTGGAGAGCTGTTAGTGGAAATGGACAGCATACGGAGACAGAAGACGGAAAATGCTGTGTTCGCATTAGGCAGAGACTATCAATATAAGAATGCTGGTATGTTCCTTATTAATTTTTTTGTTGGTCTTGGTCTAGATAAACTTTCTTCAGTCAAGCAGGTGAACAATCTCCATCTCCAAAACTCGGTGATGCAACTCCGCAAAGTATGCTCTCATCCCTTTCTGTTCGATTGGCCTGTCGATCCGGACACCAATGAGCAAGTCATCAATGATGAACTTGTCGATGCCAGTGGCAAGATGCTTGTTCTTGACCGCCTTCTGACTGAGCTGTTCAAACGGGGACACAAGGTACTCTTGTTTAGTCAGTTTACCACAATGCTCGATATCATAGAAGTGAGTGCATCCTTCCTGCGTAATCGAATCCAGAAGCAATCTAATATATTATGACCTATATAGGACTGGGCAATAGAATTTAAAGGGTGGGATTTATGTCGTATTGATGGACAATCGGGTCCGATGCAGAGACGCGAGCAAATGGAACGCTTCCAAAAAGGTGGTGATGATCCAGACGCTCCGCGTCTGTTTATTCTCAGCACTCGTGCTGGCGGGCTGGGGATCAATCTTACTGCTGCGGATACAGTAATTTTCTACGACCAGGATTGGGTATGTATCTTCAGCAATTCTTTCAGTTTTACTTCGAAATATTCACGGTTATAAATGGCTAGAACCCGCAAATGGATATGCAAGCGCAGGATCGAGCCCATCGCATTGGACAAACTAGGCCCGTGCTTATCTTTCGCATAGTTAGTGCGCATACGATCGAGAACACTATTATGCAGCGTGCGAACGAGAAGCGTAGGCTAGAAGCTTTGATCATCGCAAAAGGTATCAAGAATGTATTGAGTGCAATATGCTGTCGTCTGATGCTCCCTGTATAGGCAAATTTAAAGTCCCCGGTTCATTGATCACGAAGGGAGGGCGAGATAAAGACAGCCTCTCGGAGATTGCGGCAGCACTGCTGAAGCTCGAGGCCGACAAAATTGAGGTTGTGCCGAATACAGAGGCAGGGAAGACTAACGTCATCAGCGACAAAGACCTTGACATTCTGCTTGACCGCAGTCCTGAGGTCTTTGCCGACCGTGTCAAAGGCTGGACCTCAGCAGACGCGAAGCCAGACCGGCAAGACGAGAGAAAGGCGAAGACTGCCTTCGCAGTTTATGAAGCAACCGCGGATGAAGGAAATGATGCTTTGGCAAACATGCTGGGTGAGGATATAGAATGAGGCTTCGTAGCTTCTTGTATCTTCATTCACATTATTAGACCTAAGTAGACTGCCTCCCGATACATTTTCCATTAATATTGCTTTGGTACATACATACATACACTATCGTATTATTATTTGTATCAATTTAGATGTCAAGTTTGCATGATAGTTTTGGAAAAGTCAGTTTTGTTCCATCTAATGCAGATAAAGTTTTGTGGTCGTTATCAATTTTCAATACTTGATCGGTTTTAAAACAGTAGTGAACTCTAGTTGTAATAATTTACATTGTTACAAATACATACTATATCTGCACTTGTGACAAATTATATACAGTGGTATCAATTCTAATTATAGTCTAACCTTCCAGTATGTACCACCTATGAAACTCCCAACTCACGTCCAATCTCCTTTAGGCAAGACAACGCCAATTCACGTGCATCAAGCTCTTCAACTTCGTTTGAGTTAGCATTCTCAGAGACGAGTGAGACCTTCATTGGAATAGATCCTGCGTTCTTTTCCATGGTAGGATCAAGCATAAAAGCCCCTGCCCATGCTACCGGCGGTTTACGTGGTAGTGCGGCAATCCGGCATAGTGGAGTGTACAATTGAAAAAGATGAGCTTTTGTGGACCGCTTCGTTGCCTCTGCGAATAGCTGGGATGGGAGGAGGTTTGGCTCGACACCTGACAATGGTTGTTGTTTTTAAGCTCCATGAAAAATACATAATAGTTAAGAGCACACACCAGGCTGTTCCAAACAGTACATCGACGGAGACTCGGATAGTGCAGCCCAAAGAGATCCAGGCCAGAGCCGTAATGCGAGGAGCTTTTTCAAGATATACACAAGTTCCTCTTCGCGTGCCCTGAAGTATGATGACATAAAGGTTAATGATAATCGATGAAAAATTAACATAACGGATGCATACCTTGGAAAAGGATAGCTCCCTCGGAGTGCCTCATCTGCAAGGTACGACAGAAGCGTTGATTCACACCGATGCAACAATGTCGAAAGACTCAAGGCAGACAGACGCATTCTCAAGGTTTCTTCGTCTACTCAGGAAGTAAGCAACAAATGTGAAGCTGAGAAAGTCACGCGAACCTTTAGCTGAATCCGAGCATATAAGGAAGAGAAGATCCAAACACCAATACGAGAAACGCTCTCGTGGAAGAGTGGTGGTGTCCATAGTAGACCCAATGTAATCAGTAACCTTTGTGGACGTTGTCGACTCTGATGTGGTGATAGAATGTGAAGTTGGTAAAGGATCATCTACCGAACTACGTTCTGGCGCATAGAATACACTTCCTTGGTGCAACACCTTCGCGAGCTGAATGACGACGTAATCTGGGACACGAGAATCCGCGAGGAAAGGTACAACATCGATCTCGAGCGAGCCGATGAGTGAAAGGTCGAACATTTCTTCAAGCTCCTGTTCCTCCGAGGATAGGTTCTCCACACTTTGACTTCAAATAACTTCAGTTAAAGGACAATATAATTCAAAGCATGAACTCACCAGTCAGCCAAGATCCCGGATCGAAATACGTCGATTATCTGCCGCCATATACCTTCCACGCGCGCATCGGGGATATCTACTACATATTCAATGATATTAATATTCATATAGTAAACTCTACTGACCTTTTCCTAGAAACCTAAGCTGGCTGGTGGACTCCTTGACAACATGAAGGAAAGATGTAGTAGCCGTCTTCCATAGAGGAGTGTCACTGCCATATTTTGATGGGACTGGGCATTCATACTTAAGTTTAATAGGCACGGCGTATGCCTATGCTTATCTTGTCAATTCAAGAAGTCAAAGGTAGTTTATAACACGCACAGAAAATATGGATTCCAGCGTCCCATCCGAGTAAATATCAACGGAGTTCTTAAAACGCAAAAATGTCTCCAAGAGCATCGGCATCACCTTCTTCGTGAGCCCAACGTATGTTACGCGCTTTGACACTCGAGTGTCTTTGATAGGCGGTGTTCCGTCGACAGCAGGACCGAGTACTTCAAACGCACCGAGATAAGGAAGTGTCAGAAGTTCCGAAAGGTCTCGCATAACGAGAGACGGCGATCCTGTCATCGATAAGTCGATGCCATTGATTGTCTCAATTCCTGCACTCTGACAAAGCATGATGATGACAATGGGTAAATTAAAAAATACTATAAGGCCCATACCTGTACTGGGGTCAGAGCGTCTATGTCTGACCGATAGCTCGGTGAGTCCGAGTATGTTAAGATACCTATAGGTAGTAATGTCGATGAGTTCTCGAGACTTTGAAAGTGCACAATTGATAGGCTTGCCTTTAAGAATCGACATCAAACGCGTGAGGTGCTCAATACTCCATTCATGACCCTCCTTCTCTCGACTCAAGGTACGAGTGCATTGAATCACATCTACCAGAGCAAGTAGGCTCTCTTGATCAAACGGCAGCAACCCTGTAGATCCGACAACATGAC
Organism: Phellinidium pouzarii; assembly: GCA_004802695.1. Taxonomy (NCBI): domain Eukaryota; kingdom Fungi; phylum Basidiomycota; class Agaricomycetes; order Hymenochaetales; family Hymenochaetaceae; genus Phellinidium; species Phellinidium pouzarii. The sequence goes on from SGPK01000024.1 coordinate 37,366, forward strand.
CCGGGAGAGGTGGCCTGGTTCTTCGCAAGACGAGCTGACCCATGTCATCGCAGGCTGTCCATGCCCGTTTCCAGATATTTTGTATTTTCTCGCCCACATCTTCAGATGCTCCTCCGGCCGCCTTGAGTGCCTTTTCAAGACAACGTAACGCAGCCGTACAACTCGCAGCCGAGTCGAATAAGAATGCATTCTGGATGTGACCAACAAATGTGTCCCAGACTCGCCCAAACGACTCCAATTGAATAACTTTGCTAATCAAGAAGTCGCTGAAAATAGAGCCAATAGATTGCAAAGCGAGCGTCTTGCTTTCGTCCCACGCTTGGTTCGCATCAGGAGTGAGACCGAGTGCCGTCGCGGATTCTACTGCGTTTGGAAGAGAAGGGGGCAATTGCTTCATAATACTTGTGATCGAGTCAAGTAATGGGAACGTGACTTTCCATATACATTCGTCCCAGGTTTCGAGGCTCAGCGTTGCCCCATAGAGCTGCAATGTTCTAAAGAGGGTCTGAATGGCACCAACACGTACCTCTGAGCGAGGATCTGTACACAATCCGAGGACCTCGAGAAGCAAAAGCATCCATAGCTCATTATACTCCGCTTCCTGCTCAGAATTCTTCCTTCTGCTTTGTATAGAATCCGAGACACCCCAAAGAAGACTTCCGGCTGCAGTAAGCGCGATGTTCGTGTCCGCCTGTCTACCAAAGCGCCCAATCGTACTGATACACATCCTGAGATGTTCTGGAGACAGCATGGAGAGTGAATCACACACTAAAGTGAGCGACTGAAATGCGATTCTGACAAGGACAGCGACTCCCTTATCAGTAGAGAAAGAATAGGTGAGGGGCGGTGGCTTCGATGAGCGTGTCGTGGGCGAGGAAGTCGCGCCTTGATCGGCATCGGGGAGGGCTAGGGAGAAGGAAGAATCGCATACGCTGCCGAGCATCTCAAAAATGGTCTCCCAACCCACTAATAATGTATGTCCCGCGGACTGCAGAATCTGATGTAAGGTCTCAAGCCCCATCTTCCGGATTTCCACGACGGTCGTCGTATTTCCTGTTAGAGAATCAGGTGCGACTTGCTCAGATAGAACGTCGAGGAGAAGACGCTGTACAATCCTTCTCCGCTCCTCTGAAGAACCAATGCTTCGAGGGACTATTAAAAGTATGTCGTCTAATGTGCGTGCAGCCTGCAATCGCAGCGCATGAGGTGCAGTTTTGTTCCTTAAGACATAAATCAGGTGACTTGTAACGACCGACCAAGCAACATCTGGTGAACGAGAGGTGAATCGCAATATATTGAGTCGCGATACAGCGCCGAGTTTGTTGATGCTGAAGTCCCCTGTGCGCTAGAAGATATTAAGGACAGTATTAGCAAAAAATCTCATCAACAGAACTTATTCTCACAAGAGTTCGTGGAAGATGAATTCCGCTAACCCGTCTTCTATGCGCAGATTCCGATGCAGAAGGCGACAACTGCAGCATGACATTTTCCGTCGACTCAACCTCGACCATAGAGGAGTTCGGGTCCGACTGCATATCTACCATTTCCGCACTAAGTCTGCAGAGCGCACTCACGAAATCGTGGAATGCTGCATCCTCCATGTTCTTTGAACTGTCGAACAGGCGCTGAATCACGCGCTGCACGCTTTCAATATCCACATCCGACAGCAATGAATGGCGCGGAGGCGCCGCACTTGCATTAACCACCTGTGAGACTACTGGTGCTGAAACGGACCTATTCGTGGAAGCGGAGGCTGCGCTTATGCTCATAGTAACTGTTCGCTTTAACCCTACAGCCTTCTGACCTTTCGCTGTGAGGACATAATCTGCATTCTGGAGTCCCTCGAGCACATGGTACCAAGCAGGACCGAGGCTTCCTGCAAGAAATAGAGCGCTTGCGACGAAGACTTTTAGACAAGCCATGTTACGCTCGGAAAGCCCCGGAGGCTGTATGGGAGCCGTGCCACCCGCAAGCGCGCTGAATCCATCCTGCAGTGCGTTAGATGCCCGCGGTGTTGCAGGCTCGACATACGCATCGAGACTTGCAACGACACGAGCCGGGATCGCAAATTTAGCAAGGCTCGTGAGGAACGCATCTCGCGGCGTCGCAAGTCCGACCATTCCAGCAACATTCGCAAGGCTTTGATAAGCCTGTAGAACATCACCAAAGAGTTCATCGGAAAGATTTGTCGCGATGAGGAAGGACAGCGCTGCGAGCAGGGCGGGCCAGCCATTCTCAAGCATTCCGTGCACGGCCTGCAGTTGTCTCGTTGATGGCTCATCCGCAGGGAGCGCCGAGACATCTAATGCCGGCGGAGGCTTGACCGTATTCTCACCTGCGGCGCGTGAGCGTTGTACGACAATAGTATTGAACAGTGGTAATGTGACTGAGGCAAAGCCTTCGCAGATAGAGACAAGACACTGCAGTCCAAGCAGATATATATATGAATCTGGAATGGGAGGAGCATCGGCTTTATCGAGTTGATCAATGCTATATATTTCACTTAGTCATGTCGCACAATTTGTCAAGAAAACTCCACACTCACCACTGCAATTTCAGTGCGGATTCTGTTAGGCTCAGCCCATGTTCTGTGCCCATCATGCCGACAACATTCGTCACAGTGGCGCTCGCTGCATTCGCGACGATACCAGCAACAGTGCCCACGTCAAGTCCATATCCACCCGTGCCTGCGTATGATCCAGCCTCAGTATGGTGCGATGACACCCCGATGCCGAACATCTGTGGCGAGACGCCGAGTAAACCGGGTTTTTCGGTGATAAGTCTCTTCAGCACAGAGACGAGCGAGCCGAAGAGCTTTGAACTGCTTTCCTGCGAGTCATATCGTTCCCACACACGACACATGAGATCTGCGTCGTTACAAAGGCTTAAAAAAGTTTTCAATATCAGCATCATGGCTTCTCGAAGGTCTTGCTTACCCTCGGATAATCTCCATAGAGAGTACTCTCATCCACTGAGGTCGCGGCAGCCCATCAGAAGACCCGGATTCGGCTTCGCCACCAATAATCTTGACCAACAGTGCAAGGAACACCTCCACTTCTGTCGTGAACTCACTTGAGAACTGCTTCAGAAGCAGGAAGACGACGCGCGTAGAACGTAGAGTGAGGGGAAACAGTGGCTTATCGGACATGAGCTTGAGTAGCAAGGGACATAGATGGTGCTGCAAAAGTACGAGAAGTTCGAAGTGCTGTCGAAAAAGATCATGATAGTTCGTCAAGACGCTCTCAATTAATTCAAGTGCGAATGTTTTTGGAAGGGATCCGAGTTTGAGGAAATGAGGTTTCTCCGAATTGGCGAGGAGGCAAAGGTCCTCAAGAACAGAATATGCATCCATAGCAGACGGCCCAAGGCTTTTATGAGACCCATCTGGTAAGACTATTTCGGTATACTCATTCGGCTTGAGGTTGTCCCGCCTGTCTTCGTCTACAACCTTGTCGATCACAAACATAACCAGCTGACGTAGCGTTGCAGCCGCGGTAGACGATACAACTGCTATACGCGATTCTTGCATCTTGAAGCATAGAAGAAGGGCCTTTAAAGCAAGAGTTTTAAAAAAGAAACGTGAAAAAACGTGACTGTAATTAGAACGTACATCTCCGAGCTGCGGTCCATGCATAGCCGGAAAATTGGTGATGAGAGAGAGTAGAGTCTGTAGGATACGCAGTTGAATATCAACGCCTTGACTCATGCATTCGTCCATTGTGCTGATCATGTCCGGCACAGCAGATTGAGGCACAGCTTGCAGCGTAATCAGTCGCTGCAGTGACCCAAGAGAGATCGCAGTAACTTTTGTGTTCCTAGTCGCGCAGCCCATAAAAACCGGACGCAGGAGATCCTCGGACTGAGGCCCATCTAGACTTCCCTAAGCTGCCAGGATAGCGGACGGCAGGACGGCAGTAACTCACCTTCAGCAAGACGACTCGTCGCTTGGTCTGGCAAGTTCCTAAGGATTGCTACTGCCTTTTCTGCTGCCTTGAGGAAAGAATATGAGCGACCATAACATGAGGATGTGATATTACTGATATATGAGCAGACAGGGAAGAGATTAATTGTTTGAAACGGCCCAATCACACGGCACCCTTTTGGCTTTGCCAGATAATATGGAGATTGAATGTCTCTTTCCCTTTCAATTCAGCCAAAATAGCTTCCGACACATTTCTGAGCGTTAACCATACCCTCCTTTGGATGCAGCTGCGCATTTCGTATATCACTGAGATGTATTTCTAACCTACCTCGCGAACATCCGGATGTTTCCTCCTTGTCTCGCTTGCTAATGACTGCGTGGCGGTGAGCATTGGATCGAACAGTTAGGAAATCTAAGTAACGAACCTGAAGCTCTGTCACCAGAAATGCGAGCGAGCTCATAACGAAAAGCAGCGAGAAACACAGTTATTAGTTATTGACAGAACGACGCGCTGACGAGCATTAAATAGCAACCAGTAGAGATATAGGAGTACTTTCTTTCTCGGCGCGCGTCACTCGCAGCGGCCGTGTCATATGCGATTGTCAGCATTTTTCCGCAAAGGGACAAATCACATGACTTAAGAATAATTTTCTTTTATATAATTATAATCTTTTTAGTCAGTGACTCAGGATGCTCCATGTACCTTATCATGGCTAACACGTATCCAAAACTTGTGGCCTTTGATTTGGAGTACGCAATTGTCTTTTCTTAGAAAGCTTATGGTGTCTGATAATGAGCATCTACCTATGTTTGGCTTAATCGATGTCAGTTACACACTTTGGGATCTATGGATAGACACGCACGTTTCCGGTATGGTCGTGAGCTGATGAGAAAATATACAACTCTATATACTAGTTATGCTCGAAGGTCCCCTCAAGAGAGATGGTAAAACATTGAACGAGATTCTTGACAGGTGATCCTCATTTTCCCTGCTATGACCTAACATAATCTCAAGAATAAAGCAAGCGATGGCACCCCGATCAAATTTTATCCTCAAGTTCCTTCAATTCTGCATAGGCTGAAATTTGCAGATGTCAAGATAGCTGCCTGCTCTAGAACGAGTGCTACAAGACTGTGCGTCAAATTCTTGTTTCTCTCCCTAGCTAGGTCCTTTTTGACTTTCAGCCCATCTTTTATACATGTCTATATTGTCTTCAAGTGCCAAAGAAGCGTTGACCCTACTTCTTATCCCGCCTCCTATTTCCGAGCCCCATGAAAATCCGAAACGTGCTATGGACTTCTTTGATGAGCTCGAAATATACCCTGGTGAGTGATCTCAAGTAACAAAACCTGCGTGCATAGGTGCACACTGCACCATTCCTCGACATGACCGATAGGATCAAAAATAAAACATTTTCAAGCGTTGCACGAGAAGACTGGCATACCCTACTCACAGATGGTATAGTATATATTTAGAGCTTCGCCTTTACAAATTAATAATCATGAATGTTGTATTCTTTATCACAGCTATTCTTTGACGACGAGCGGCGGAACAAAGAAGTAGAAAGTCTGGGTGAGCTTAGACTGTCTCGTCTCTTAAAGCAAGAATTTGAACCAGTAAATGCAAGGTGTTACATTTGTACTGGTGAACGACGGCACAGACGAGCGCATCTTCGAAGCCGGGCTATCGGAGTGGCGACGCCGCCATCCGGTTCCCGACGTCGGGGAATCGGACGCTGCTGACTGTGTTCAATGAAGAAAGCTACGAAACCTGTCGACTTTTTCTAGAGAACCATTCTTTTCTATCCGGAATTGCCTGCAAACTCTGGGATAATTAGAGATATTAATAACACATGGTTTGACAAATGTACTTCGAGCCACGATGCTCAACACTGACCGCGTGCCCTGATGCCTTGCTCAATCCGCCTGTTCGCCTCGAGGCATCTGCAGTACCCCTAGCTCGCAAGATCTGGTGCCATTTTATTCTCTACTCATCCGTCGCTAATTTTGTACAGCGACGAAAGACTTCAACAGTCTCCACGTCTCAACTTCACTTCGGAAGGCACTTTAACTGATCAGGTCATGATGCTTCCGAATCTACGGCCAGGAATATACTCCATGCGCAACCTGGCGAGTGATTCAGTGTTCGACCTTTCCGGGGCGGACAACAAGACAGCAATCGGGTATCCGTGGCACGGCCATGAAAATCAGCAGGCGAGTCATGCCGTATCCTTATCAAGTATCTAATAGAAGTTCATTGTCTCCCCTTTTTGACCCTCCCTTTGTGGCCCTTTTCTCTCCCATTTTCTTCTGAACACCCATTTTATTTCATGTACCCTGTTATTTCTCACGAAAAAAAAACCTGCAGTGGGAATTCACGAAGCTAGGTGGCGGATGGTCTATAAGCAACATACGGACAGGCGGATTTCTGACGCTGGATATCGCGCGACGTATGAGTGATGGTATTCCGGTCGTTGTAAAAAAAGGCTATCCTATCGCATGGGCAGTCGAAGCCGAAGCCGATCCGTCGACGGAAGTCGGGGACGAAGCGGTCTTTCGGTATGTCCGGACTTGCATGTGTTCATAGTGGGTTGTCAGGTCTATCTGACTCTTCATTAGAATACTCTGGCCGGACAGATTGCTCATTGTAGAGCTCGAGAATGGAAGCTCGACGCCCGGGGCGAAGGTGTGTATACCAAGTTCCGGCCATGCAGAAACCACTAAATACATACGTGCGCTCAGATCAACCTGGCTGTGAACAAGACCGGTGATTTAAGTCAGCTATGGCGCTTACGGCGCTGTCCTGATAGGGGTTTTAATGAGCTCGACAAAGTCAAGGCGAAAGCCGACAGTGGACAGGCAAGCCTGATGGCTACCGAGACAATAACAGGGGACACGTCTACCACTACAATCACAACCACAACCACAAACACTATCAAGACGGTGACGACCACGATAACCACGGTCGCTACTGGTGTCTTTAGGTCAGCGACAGATAAATAATTTTTGTTTCTTGATTGCTCCTTTCCCGACTTCTAGGGGTGAAACGTGCTTCTTTCGCAGATACATCTATGCACTTTCTGTTCGTAATACGTACGAATCCTGGAATGTTAAAATTTCTCTCACACCCTTTTTTCNTTTATCTCTGTCTTTGTTTTGTTTCTGGCGAGGTCAGCTAAGCGAACGACAGCCGGGTGTTTACCTGACTTCTGAAGTAGCTGACCAATCAAGATCACAATCGAAATCAGTATCAAAAATAGGATGCAAGTCCAGGCGTTGGTCTTTTCAAGCCAGAGCTAGGGTTCTCACCGTAACCTTTACATAAAAAACCAAGGCCTCTTCAGTTTTTTTTTCAAGTTGAATTTGATGCTAATAGCTTTCTCCCCTTCGCTTGGTTGGTTAGGGTCTGTATAGGTCTAGAGCACCGTCGCCCGTTCGAGTATAAAACAAGACTGCGAAGATGGCAATGTTGGCCTCTCAGCTCTCTCTCCTCTCATCATCTCTTACCATCCGTCGGTAGGTACTATATATAACCAGCGAACCAAGCACATACCGCAGTAGCATCAGTGCCAATTTTCTAGCTCACGTCCCATACGACAGGTGCTGATCATTGGTGAGTAGCCTGCGTCTATCTGCACGATAAACGAACTCACTGTTCACCGCAACGTCAGCAGCATTCAACCAGCTCTACCACCTTCGCTCATCGTCACCCGTACGTCCATTTCTAACTCTGGTAAGTACCTTGTGCCCACGCGCGCACTCGCAACATGCGAGCTCACAGTCTCCCTTCCATAGATAATGTCTTTCCAAGTTAACTCTCTTTACTTCCTCGCCTACTCGCACGACGATTGCTGCCTCTTCATCCCGGGCACAGGCAAGGAAACACACACTAAAAAATCCGACGTTGGCTCGGCCTACTTGTGCACAGACCAACTCAAGTACGATGGCTCCCAGGAGAACGAGACAGTGAACGCTTTCCAGGGCACTCGAAAACTTGTCCTAGCAGTCCGCATTGGCAACCTCGCCAAAGTCTTCACGGCCGTCGATGAGGCTCAACGCTACGTTCACCGTATCATCCGCGAGCACTCATTCTCCCCGGCGCCGACCAGCAGACGCCGCTGGGTACTCGACGCTATCAGCGTGGTCGAGCAGGGTGGTATGATCGAAAGTAATGGAACGTTGATACAAGATCTCGCTGCTGCCGAGAAAGCGGCGCTACAGAGCTACGCGACCTCGAAGACTATTACATTCAAAGATTTTAGCTCTTAGATACACGGTTGAGCACTTCCATCGCCAGATCCACACACGTTTCCTCTTGCATATCTCTGTGTCTGTTGTCGTTGGGGACTCAATGTAGCTTCTCCCGTTGAAGAATCCGTATGTATGAATTATCTTCACTTTTCGCTTAGCAGTAGAGCCTTCTCTGTTAGCATGGCTTCCTCTATGTTTTTGTTTCACTAGTCTTTAATTATGAATAGCCGATATTTCCGCATAAGGGCCAAACATACGCCCCTTTGGCGGCACAACAACGCACGCGAGTTTCACATGACTTCAAACTCAAAATAAAGCTTTATCTCTCGGCGTTACTACTTTCGGTAGATAATATTAATGTGAACCTAGAATCTAGATTCAGGTTTCGAAACCTACCGATTCGGTCCACCAAGGATAATTAATATTGGCAATAAGCATAAGGCTTTGAAATAAAGTTTATTGGCATTAATATTATGCCAGACTGCCAGATTTTAGTATGGAAAATTCTATTTTCGACACATTGATTGCCTTTTTGAGCCTATCGGAAACATAATGCAGAACACAAGCCACTAGTACCACCGGGCTTGTATTTCATTAGCACAGACATAACTTAACATAAACTTACATCCTACATCTCTGAACCTCTCGCTGACAGTTCCCTCAAAGATTCCAGCAAAACTCAGTGGTTGCATAAGCATTTTCCAACTCGCTACTTAGAGATAGAATCAATACACATTGGACTCTACACTCAGGCTTCCTGATACATTGTACGCATTGAACACGTTTTTATCACTGTGCCATGTGGGTACATGCTCACAAATGTCCATAAATTCTTTTTTACTTNAAAAAATTGATATAGCATAACGCAAAGACTGAGGGGGTCCACAAAGGGCTATTCTATTTTGGAGGTTCCACTTTACTTGTAGCGTGATCTGTCTAGCAGCTGAAATAGTAACATCTTATTAGTTTAGTGGATTCAAAAAACGGTTGGAATGTGAGAAGGGCCCGTGTCTGATGAGAGGTTGAATTATCCCCCCGTCCTCAGAATACTATCCAAAGGTCCCCTTCGACGCAGGTTGAACCTAGGCTTATCTTTCCTTAATCTCCGTATTAAGAGCTGTACAGCACGCAACGCTCACAAATGCACGCTATAGTTCACTTGGATCAAACGACGAAATACTTTGAACTCGATGTATTTAATAAGAAGAGCATCGATCCCGCCAACCTAGACATCTGGCAGTTTCATACTCTTTCCCAAGCCCTCAGAGTGCCCTCAGTCGGCTCTATATAGACAGACAACCGTTTTTGTAATATCTTCTTCTAAATTTCTCTTCGCTTCGTATCGATCAAGATGCTCTTGAAAAACATATTAGGCGGATCCGCGTTCTGCTCGATCGATGAGGACACGAACACTTAGTTTCGAGCCATGGGTGGTGGCAGTATAGAGGAGGAGGGGTAATAAATAGAAGAGCCAGCCCCTAAGGACGAAGACCCATAAAGATCGCTAAGAACAGCAATTATAAGTCGACTTGCCCTAATGCTCATGCCCATAAGATGAGCAGCTGCAATAAAATCAGGAAGGTGGTTAACTACAACGATAAGTCTTCTTTGAACCTCTAAATCNAAAAAAAAGCCTTGACAAATAAAAGAACAACTAAGTAACCACGATAAGAAAAAATCCTTTTACATATTCTCAAAAGTGACAACTTCAAACGCAATCAGCACAACGATATTCTCTGTTTCATACATCCGTCTCTAATCCTATGCTTTTAATTGCATAACGTTTACTCCTGCCTGTAGAAATGCACCATAACTTCTCGGACATGCGTCATTGTGAGGTTGAATATAGGGTGAGTCGCGTTCTGTACAGAATTGAGAAATAAGCTTCGAGCATGCAGTGAGAAGAGATAAAGACACACGTACCAGTCGATCACCCGCTCCGCCGACGTACACCGATTTGCCTTCTTCCTCCCTCCATGAGCGCGCCTCGGCATATACGATTTTTCGCACTTCATCTAACATTATATCTGCTGCATGGTGCAAGGCACTACTTCAATGCATATATATTACAGAAGGAGATCCAGCGTACCATCTAGCGGCCTCCACTCCCTGAACAACTTGTCGCGCAGATCATGCGACGGCACTACGTGATGCTGTGCAGTGGATAACCCGGCGAGGGAATTCAAAGTGTGATATGCATCTGCGGGTCTGCGGAGAGTGGGCCATTAGACTGGAAAGGAGGGTGCATGGACGAACGTACTTTGGCGGCTTGTCGCGAAGACCGCCCATCGGCGCCTGCGCAGAATAGAGGATATATTCTTGCAGGCCGATGCGATTGAAAAGGTCGTCTGTAATAATTCAGGATTGAGAAAATATATTTAAGAAATGGAGGATTTGGAGGATCTACTCACCGTCGACGTCAGACCACAGTTCGTTGTTGACGTCGTCTTCATCATCTACTGGAGCCTGCGCAGGCGCAGGATATGATACGCCTACTCCAAAGGCTCTGAGTAAGGGGAAGCATCCGGCGACCCACCACGCATAGCACGCATCGACGAGCTTGTTCGTGCGACCCTTAAAACCGCCGAGCTCCGCATCTCCTCCCTGCATATACGCAAGCCACCGAGCAAGTCGCTTCACATCAATCGCAGGCGGACGCCCTCCCACGCGCGCATCCATCTTCGCGAATGGGCGAAGCATGACCCAGCTCGCGAGTGCGCAGAACGTGTACCCACCATGCGCCTCGCCGAGCGCCGGCCGCGGGTTGGAGAGCAGCGTCGCGGGACTGGGGGCCGCGGAGAAGTACGGGTGGCTTGCAGACGCGAAGCCGCCCTCGTACGTCTGCAGCGAAGCGACGAAGCCTGCTGTCCCTGCGACGAGCTCGGGCGTGAGGAGGCAGAGCAGCGTCGCGACGCAGAGGAGGCAGTAGATCCCGCGCACGTCGACCTCGGAGTCGCGTGCGACTAAGAAAGATCCATCTGGCTGTTTGAGGGAGAGGAAGAATGCGTACATCTTTTCACTATTGTGGGCTATTAGGAGATATGTTATAATTTGAGGGAAATGATGCACGTACCGATCGATCTGGTCCCAGCCTCCGCCCGGCCCAGGTCGACCCACGACAGCGAGTGCGCTGACGGCCGCATATGTGGGCAAGAGATGAGGAAACTGACCTGGGCCACCTCCAAAGCCACCACTGGGATGTTGGCACGCCATGATGGTGTCTATGCACCTCTGCTTGTTCTGCGGGTCGAACGAGACACTCAAGAGATAGAAACTCTGTATCGTCCAGAACATGAGCCACGGCTGGCTCGCATCCTGGCTGACGAAGCGCGACGGAAACCCTTGACTGAAATTGCGGACGAGCCATTGCAGATGTGTTGTCTTCTGCAGCGTTGGCTTTGGCTGATCTGGCGGTCGTCGGTGCTGTGAGAGTACGGCCTCTGTTTGCGCCTGCTCTGTCGACGTAGGCGTCGGATACGAGTCGAAGCTACTTAGTTTGACGGACATGATTGAAGAGAAAAAACATAATTGGCGAAATGCATTCCACGTCGAAGACTCATGGAATCAGAGGTCTACTGCTATTGTCCTGACACAGCCGGCCAACCTAGATCGTATCGAACCTCAAGAATAATATTAATGCATTGTATTTTATTATAATATTTTATTATTTCATATATATAATATAATTGTTATACAATATGGAAGAAATTTGTACGTATACGACTCCATGCGGTGAATATGAATATTAATACTCTGGTGACCTCAGGGCCACGGTCACATGTACGGCTTAAATCCCAACTTTCCCCAGCCAGATCCAATGTCTTTTCTGTGGATCTGACACGCCGCGTGCGACGACGGACTTACAGGCTTGAGAATCTGAAACACGTCGCGTGTTCCAATAGTGATTATAATATAGATCTGCCGGTGAAGAATCAATGTACATGTACAACAGGATATACAGATTCAGCTGCGGACACCTTGTCACCTCACTTGCCAGTGTGACCTATACTTCCTGCTCGTACCCTTCGTCCCAGCCATACTCCCCCTTATCACTCAGCTCAACTTCCTCTCCATCCCCGTCAGCATCTGCATCATCATCTGCAGCACTTTCGGCGCCCACTTGGAGATCTGACGGAGGCTTGCCTCCCGCCGTAGCGTCGACAATAGCTCCTGGTCCGAGCATGCCCACGCCGCCGCCACTCTCCTCGACAACGACACCCATGCCCTCACCGTCGCTTTTATCATCGATGGTGAACATGCCGTCCACCTTGTCATCGAGGTCGATCTCCGGAGGGGCCATTGCGCTTGTACCATTTGTCTCGCTATCGAAGAGGTTCTTTAGCGCATCGTAGTTAATCCGCCGACTGTACTTCGTGCTCTTCTTGATTAAATTGTGCACAGACTCCGCCGCAGTGCTTCCACTCGGCGTCGACGCATCGCGTGGCTTGTTCGTCTTACGCTTCTGCAGGAAGGAACCGTATAGGTAAGTTATTGTTAGAAAATTAAGCCGAACTGAAATGATAAATGCAGAAAACTTTTGCCCCAAGCGAGATACGAACCTTCCGACTCTTTGCTAGCGCGGTCCCCTCTTTCAAAGCCTCCTTAGCTAAATCATAGCCATTCAGCAATTGAACTAAATCATCCATCTAAAAGTAACAACTCTTACCTGCTAGAGTCTCCAGATAATCTTTATTGATTTCAACCCATACACGTTCCTTGATCTTCACCTCCTCCTCAGAAAGAATAAATGCATCGAGCTCCGATTCGTCTAGACCTATCAACTCATCATCGCCAGTAAAGCCAGCCAGCCGCCGCTGCTCCGCTTCGGTAAGTGCTGCAGCTAACAGTCTGCCTTGCTCGTTCAGAAGGAAGTCGTTCACCTCTTCTGCAAGCGCTGTGTCTGCGGTAAGGTCGAGCGGAGACGGTGTTGCAACTTTAACGACATCGATAGAGGCGTCATTATCTCCATCTGGTTCTGTGGGTCGTTGATTAGAACTCGGACGTGAAATTGAGTTTCTAGGCGACACATTAGGGTCAGTTTCGGGAAGAAAAAGAGGTACATCCGACACGCCAGACAGTATGCCTTCGTTGAGTAGTTGCGGGTCGATAGGCTGGCGAGTATCTAAAGTGCTCGCGGAAGCTACGGGAGCGGTAACAGTCTCTCGTTCATCCTCCGAGCTCTCTTCAATGACACGTTTTCTTTTTCTCTCCTTTTTCTTCTTCTTCTTCTTTCCTCTCTTTCTCGTAACACCCTCGTTATCTTCACCCAGCTCCTCTTCATCTTCCTCCGAACCACCACTCGCTTCCCCTTCCTTCTCTTTTGTTTCCCTCTCCTTGCCCTTCGTATACGCAGGGGGGTCCATCTCGTCCTCGAGCCATACAGTACGGAAGTCTGCGAGTGTGAGTGCACCGCTCGGAGTCTTCTTAAACTCGTTGAGACGCTTCTTGAGCGTGGTATCTGCGATCTTGACGACCTGCACCACCTCCTGCACGGACCGACGGAAATTATTCATGCGCGCAGCGAGCAAGAGACACGCGCCGCAGATGCCCGCGGGCCNGGCGTCCGCGCGACATCCAGTCGCGGTCGAAGCGGGCGACGAGTCGCACAGCGTCGGCGGCGACCTTCGATGTCTCATCACCGAATTCGAGCAGTGTAGCGAAACGCGAAATATAATGCGACGGATCGACGAGAGGGAGACGTAGGTTAAGCGTCTGCACGAGCTGCAGGTAAGTATGCCCGAGCTCGAAGACGTTGACCTGTATGATGTAGCGACATTAACTGAGTAGAGGAAAACAGTCAAGTATGCCTGTACCTGAAGTAAATCTGAGAAGTCGATAAGCATGTAATTCCGCGTCTCCTTCTGCCGACATGCGACATAAAGACAAACAGCGATGACATTCATGTTTTTGCGGCCCTTGGTGAACTTGTGCTCGAGGGCAAGTGTGTACATGCGAATCGCTGCTGTCTGAACAACTTCTGAAAGACGCAACACTGCAGCAACATTGCGAACCTTCCTGCTCGCTGCATATACGCATGTGTTTGATGTTTTTTTTTTTTTTGCGTTCCACAAGAGTGGACGACTGACCATTTTCGATTGTCTGTTCTCGCGACTCTGACGAATTCCTATTGCCATACGGCCCTCCCATCCGAGCATGGGCTGCGGTATGTGAACATCTAGTTGGTGTATAAGAGGGTCATGCAAAGACCACTCACTCGAACCCTGGCCGACAAATGACCCTTGTACGATAGCTGCGCCACTCGAGGCCTCGCCGAACGTAACTTCCGACACGATCGTGTTCTCCTCAACGACCGTCCCGCACTTGACACAGAACCCATTACCCGCCGCCGCATCGTACTCGATAACAGTCCCACCGCAATCTCCACAGATAGGCTTGAAAAAACGTTTCCGTACTCAGTGTGGGCGAAAAACAACCCCCTCACCCCTGAGTAAACTAAGCGCTTACCATGATGTGGAATACAATAAAGCACAATAAGAATATTTGAACAGTTGTAAGACAATGTGGTACAAAAATGCAGCACCGGCCCAGTGTAGCTTTTGAGAAATTTGTAAGTTCAACTATTTTTGATTTCTAACAGGTGTCGACAACAGTAGGGGTAGAGAGCATACAAAGAGCAGATAATGTCTCAGCATAAGTTTGGTGGAAGCATTGCTGGTCGTGGCCTGCGATGTGAAGATCAAAGCGATTGGCCTTACTTCCACGTTGCTTGACGCCCGACGTGTCGTTCTCCTACCTCTTCGTCGCCAAACACGGAAAGACGGGCTCAAACTACAGCTGCAACATCGACTGGCACGCTGACTAGTACAGTGACTGCTGAAGCAATTTGAGGACGATTCAAACGAATGGACACGACGTCCTTTTACTCGCTCTCTGCGGAGGTGTTGGCTGCATGCCACGAAAAANCGCGATGACCTATCTGCTGTGCTCGACCCGGAGACAGGTTTCGCGCCTCGTCTGAGTAAAATGTGCAAGAAAAAGTGCGAATTCAATTAAATTACCCTTTACTACCTGATGTTCAATCTACATTAGGCTTGATGAAGCTTCAGAGTCCATAATGCAATACGAGAGCTTGCGGGAAGACATTGAAATGTTGCGCCTCGAGAGCAATACATGGGACCTTCTGCAAACCCTCATATCGTGAGTGACACGTATATTGAAGCTATAATTTTGGCTTCTAAGCCATGATTGTTCGCAGCATCCGCAAAACCGAACCTACGCTGCCGCCTACAACGAAGACGTTGCTACGCCAGAATCCCTTCACACCCACCGCGACGCTTGCGCACTCCATAATGTGTCATGTCCCTCTTCTCAAGGAACTTGTCGTCGTCCGCGAATGGCTGCACGACAGCGCGCCCGCCCCGCACCCGCCCGAGGCTGCGACCGGTTATTGGAAGGTCACGCGTCTGCGTCTGCAGCAGGCACAGCGGACTGGTGACAAGAAAAACTTTGAGACACTAGTCACTGAACTCGATCCAGATGCGGGAAACAGGGAGGACAATGGGAGGGTGCTGTCTGCGGACGATGCGGTACATTCTCTCTTGAGTATCCATCTACAGAGTTTTAACTGGGTCGTTGTTATGGCTTTGCTGTTGTAGAACTATGAAAGATCCCTCGCACAAGCACTGTATGGTTACATTCGGGCAGGTCAACTCGACGAAGCCATTGACTTATGTCGGAGAACAAAACGACCATGGCGCGCAGCAAGTATACGCGGGTCTTTGCTTTTTGAATGGAGGGCTTTGGGTACACTTGTTGCTACTGTGCTATGCGCTGTATTAATGCTTACAACCCTGCAGCAGACGTGCCCGAGGATGAGGACCTGACAAATGATGCTGACTTTGTAGATGGCTGGTCAGGGAATAAGCGCAGGAAGCTCTGGAAGACGACATGCACCCGTGCAGCTTTAAATGCACGTTCATTTTTTTTTNCCCTGTCTTCTATCTCTATCTGACAATTATGTTCAGCCCCTGCTCTCTGAGCCCGATCGTGTACTGCACGCCGCACTTGCACCATCCCCCGCATCGTCCGTTGTGCTCAAGTCTGCATGTCGAACATGGTACGACCATCTATGGGCTCAGGTCAGTATAATGTGCGAGGGAAAGCAGGTAGATGCACTTGCACGAGCGGGTGGTGGGGGCGGCTTTTGGGAGAACGGTATTGAGGCTGTGGAGCGTATTGCGTCCTCTAGTTCCTCTGGAGAGGCCGGCGCAGATGAGGCACAGACAGCGGAGGAACAGCGCGAGGAGAGCGAATGGGAGAAGGAAGTTGTGAGTACACTTGAAGCTCTCGGGACCGTTGGGGTGATGGAAGGGTGGGTCCTCGACTGAATATGGTGAACCGCGAGATATTGACTACACACAGACCGCCCGCAACAGACCCTTTTCATACATCACAACTCCACATCATTCTCAATCGTACGGACAAACTCCTCAAAGAGTTTGCTGATGGACTCATATCTGGAGAGTTCAGACCCGAAGAGGCAAAGTATGTTTTTCCTTTTTTTTGTAATTTGTCTTTATTTTCATGGATGTTGCGTCAGTTATCCGACCCTTACGCGTTTCTTTGCGCACCTTTGCCTTTTCCTCCAAATGATTGATATTCCTGTACCTGCTGATGCTACTCAGACTATCCTCGAGGTCTACCTGCGAGTACTTGAGGTGCGCGAAGCATCTAAGTCCGACCATTCTTCTTTTCCTGATACTCAGCAATCGGTTTCCAGGATGCCGGGCAGCGTGAGCACATTGCTCTGTACGCTAGTGCGCTTGGAGAGAATGCCGTCGAGCGCTATGCATTGTTCCTTGCGAGCCTTGAGATCTCTACGGATTTCGAGGAGCGTCGGGCTGCACTTTTACGTGCCGACAAGCACAATCTCGACATAGTTCGTGTCGCACAGGTGACCGCCGAGAAAACGCTCGAGAGAGCATTTGAGGTGTGTACTTCGCTCTGTTTGATGAGAACAATATTTCAACTTCATCGGCCGTGAATCCTATTTATTATTTGTCATATGTAGGCCCTTCCGCGCATGAGAGTTGCTCTTCCCACAGTAACCGCACGTGAAACACCACTGTCAGATATGGAGTGGTTCCTCATCCGGTCAATTGAATGGACAACATTTATGGAACAAACCTATCGAGATGCGCTTGAACAAGCAAATGCTATCTTCCGCTATTTCCTCGGTACGCACATATAATATATTTATCTCTTTCCGACAGTTAATGGTTATTCAGGATGCGGAAAGGTGCAAGCCGCGCGTGCCCTGCTGACGTTATTACCGGCGCAGCTCAAACTCGTGCCTGTTGAAGTTGGGTTCATGCGCACGCACAGCGCGGAGTATGTGCACTATCTGCAGTTTTTCACAATCTGGGAATCTTTCGACCGTATCGCAGAGGCACAGCTCGATGAATCTTCCTGCACTACGAAGGGAGCGAAAGAGAGTTGGCTCAATGGGTATAAGGTTGATATCTTCAATTTTATGATTTTATAGTTAACACTAGTACTATCTCTAACTTATCTCGTTAACCCAGGCATTGCTAGATGACACTCGTGGGAAGATCCTTGATCTGCTGACGACAGAGTGGCTGGTCAATGAAGAGGAGGTGATGAGAACTAAGCGCCGTGCGTCATTCTCTAGACATACTTTATCTTCGAAGCTAAACGCATACTGTTTGCTTTTCGAAAATCTGCAGAAGACCAGCGTCATATCACGCTTGTGCGCATCCGCAGGATTTATATACCGGAACTCATCATCCGCTTACATGCCCTTCTCGTCGGCTCGGGAGACAGGCTTCCGGAGTGCGTCTTTTATTCCTGTTTATGTCTATCGCGACTCCATGAAGCTAATAAGTTATCGTCCATCAACGTTATAGAAATCTGAAGCATGCGCTCAACCTCGCAAATATCGTTGCGGACTCACGGTACGGCTTGTACGAAGACTTCCTCGATGATGACGCCACGCGTCTGCATGACTACCTTCGCGCGGTACGGCAGGCGGTGCTTAAAGGTCTCGAGGGCGGCGGATCAGATCCATTCCGCATGTTGCATATTAGCTGATGAGAAGGTAGCGTTGGATGTTGTATTTAATTAATTAATTTGGTCTTCCATGTATACCGCAGCACTGCCCTTGGGGTTTCTCTCTTCTTGCTCCCCTTCTTGGCGGCCTTTTGGATTTCTCTTCTCTTGTCTCTCTTCTTCCGACGTACTCTTTTCAAAAGAAAGACCTCGCTCACCGGGACATTCGCCAGAAATCTTATCAATGCTCTCCAAGTTACGACCACCGCGATACTAAAACTTATCCTCGCTTTGCGTGCGACTCAGTTTCTACGTGTTTCGTCGCTTCTTTCCTTCTAGTACATACTGCACCGCTAAAAACGAAAGAGGCAAACATCCTTGCTCGAAGTGACTAACATGTCCGTCAAACCTTTTGTATCATGCATTGGCCTACTCGTTCTTGGACAAGAAATAAGTCGCAGCACCCGGGGATCTATTCTTGCACATGGTTACAAGAGAATGATAACTATGTGATGCCTGCAATATGCGCTTCTTGATCGTTTACATCAGAACCAACTAGTCTATTTTGCACTTTCAGCTTCAATGCAGGGCATCACAATATTAATAAACATAATCTCGAGGTATAATCAGAAAGATAAATTGAGATATTTATGAAACATCAACAGCAACAATCACGGGTACAAATTGACTAAACGCGATATCAACAAGATGAGCGAAAGCAATCACGACATGCATATCTAGCATAGCGTACGGATTTGAACTCCAACTGTTGTACTGCCTGTCAAAAGTGCGATATGCAGAGTCAGTGAACACATATCTATCGAAAGCAGATTATAGCAAATTAAGCAAACTGCATGTTGCTCGTGGATGGGGTCACACAGCTCGTTCCTCCATTAACACTTCTCTCTCCTGCCTTCTTCAAGCGGATTAACAGCCGGCTCCCAAGAATGCAGAGAAGACTCGGACTGCCCATCACATTGAGCGTGTCAGAAAGCACACCACTGATCTCGGGGCTCCCTGCTACTATTTGTGCAGCACTGCAGAATAATACCCTGTAACATCATCAGCGGGGAGCTGCTCGAGCAGGTTGGAAACGTACATAAAGAAATAAATAATTTGATCCTGAATCAGGACCTTGACGAGGTCCAAGCCGCTGAAACCGGCCGCTTCTTTCCAAATTACTGATGCTTTATAGAGAGCAAGGATCATTAGTATTAAACCATATGTCAATGTGACTGCCCTATAAACGAATAAATATTAAGATCCTGAGGATTATAACCCTGGATACCTACCATGACAATGGTCCCCACACAGGAGGGGATGGTCTATTAGTATTGCAAACAGTAACACCTTCTGCAATACTCTCTATACCGACTATATTCTAGTATAAGGACTTGCTTCAAGAAAATGATACGCAACAGCATACCTTGTTCATATAAATTAATGTATATGACAATACCTAACAAGAAGACGGCCTCTATACCAAAGAGAACTTTCAGGATACGAGCTATCTTCTTATCTGGAACCCATCGAGGTTAGTTCGGGTCAGTGGCAACAAAGAAATTAAAATATTGCCTTCAGAGAAGAGGGCTAAAACCCTCATTAAAAGGATGTCTGTAAATAGGTCAGAAATGTGTCAATGATGAAATTGCTTTCCATAACTGACAGTCGATCAAAAGCATAGTCATCAAGTCTACCTTTAGGTGAGTATCCGAAACTAACTCGAGGATAACGGTATACTTACTGGCTATGTCCGATGACCAGAACGAAAATAGGCCTGTTCATTTTTCAATGCTGTCAAAGGAACGCGAAAAAACATGCTTTCTCACATCTGGAGAAAAATGTTAGACTTGTCTGTAGAAGCACCGTGATGCCATGGCCAACTCACAGAGTTTTATTCACATGAAAAGTGTAAACTAAAACAGAACAATGACGTTTTCCCTTCCTCTGAGTAATGCTGCTAATCTTTGACTTACGCGGGATTGTCACAAAAGCAGAAAAAANGTCCCACATAGCGGTTCTGTTTTTAATTTGATTTTAGAAGGGTCCGAGAGAATAGTAAGGGCTATGCGACGGTACCAAAAAATATATGCAGCTAACGAATGACTGGGGATTTTTCTGTGCATGGTTATACTGAGCATATGTTACACCCGGTGCGGCAGGGGGATCCGACTTACCCAGAAATAATTAACCTGTTATCGACATCGACATTTCAGTTTGCTTTACAGATACAATAGACGAAAGCGTCATGACAGACCTCATTGTCCATTGTTGTGACTACATAGATGGTAAGTTATCACTACAGAGTGAAAAAAAAATGAAGAGAATGCTCAACCCGTGTCATAGATCAGGAGTGCAGCAAGAGCAACTTGTACATATATTTGAATGACTGATTCAGAGACGACTAGCAGAACAAGACTAGGGTCGATGAGTTCGGCGTCAGAGCGCACCGAGAGCACTGATATGTCTCGTGGATCTAGAGTAAAAGACATCCTCTGTAGTCGTCAGTTCGTCCACGCTTTGGTGCTCGATGTGCCCTTTCAGAAGGTATTGGAGCCGGAGACCAGCCTGCGCCACCGGGAGTCAAGGCGTACTTAGTGTGAGTAGCTGATTCCAGTGAGTGGGAGTTGAAGCGAGAATTGCGTTTAGAACTCATTTCTCCACTGTGAACATGGCCAGACCAGCGGATCTTGAGACGATCTTCACATTCTCGCTCCTTCTTGACGATAGCTTCGAGCTTATGGTCTAAAATGTTAATGAAGTTGTCTTCTGAGGGAGTCCTGACGCTTTGAGAGACTGACTCAGAACTAGACGAACTAGATGCGCGGAAGTCCAGATCAGGCGTGCTGGAGAAAGGGACTGGTTCCATGTCTAAGCTCATTTCACTCTGATTATGCTTCGTATCAGGCGGCGTAGAAATTTGCATCAGTGCAAANCGTTCTGTGTGCCGACTTGTCTCACTCACTTTACCTATGGTGCAATTTAATTTATTGTGTTCATAAACTTAAGATCAGTGCAATAGCTCATGAATTGCATGCATATATGCAGCAGTAGGATCATCTCTTTCCCAAGATGTAATGCATGCACTGAGAATGTTCTTTAGATATTTAGTACTTCAATGGATCTGTTGGATAAAGCATCTCTTGGTGATTCCGCTGGCACTGCTATCGCCAGTCTCACTTCCCTTCATTGGGTGAAGTTGGTTGTTCAATTGCGTTTACGTCTTCTGGGGAAGAAGATGCTGGTAATCACGGGTCAAGGATGGTAGAACAATAATCACTTAGTTGTCTTCAGTATATCATAGTATGAGATTAACGCGGAAACTCGAGATACATGTATGCGCATCTACTAAATTACAGCATGTATGTGTTGTTACTGATCAGAAAAAGAGATTGAAAACGAAACATTTAAATTTTGTTTCCGATATGTTTTACCGTTCACTCAGGGCTGGAATTATGAGAATCTTCAATTAATAGTAGAGATACAAGACCCTTTAAGAAAGGATTATAAGTTTGAGTCTTACGATTCAAAATCATGTTTCTTTCCCGAACAGTGAGCTTGTACACTAAGTAAACAGAAAACTCCGAGCGCTCTGCGCTTCAATAAGCCAATTATACAGAAAAGTAAATTGAACAAGGAGCTAATGTTTGTTAGGCAAATTCATATGTCCTGACCGCTATGCCAAAGTCATTTGTGACCTCACTATTGGGCACGTTAAACGTGAGTGAGCAGCTAGCCATCCCATTTGAAGGGCAAGTGAAGCTAACATTTGCAACATTAGCTGAGCCCCCAAGCACAGCGTTATCTAACGGGTCCTGTCGGATACAGATTTTAGAGGCAATATGAGTACTTATGATTTTTACAGAGAGGAATATTGCACATACACTGACGACGAGAGACTTGATCTTACTGGCATCGCCTAGGTTGCAACCAGTGCTGTCTGTCGCTACGCAAAAGTATCTGAACATGCAGCCGCGGTTAAGTAGCAGGTAGTATCTAATTTGCACAGACGTTTACTCACTCTTGACTGGCTTTGCACGGCAAAAACTCAACCATCGAGGAGTTGAGGGCATAAGCGCCGCAGCCCAAATAGCGCTTCCCCACGTCTACGATCCTAGCAGATTTTCCGTCAGTGGTAGGAGACGCGAGGGCCAGGCTGAAGAGTGACACCAGTAGGGCAGATGTAGACAAAGCGAAGCGCATGTTAGATTGAGGTTTCAGTGGTACAGTCTGTGGTCTGTGTAGTCTTTAGTCTGAAGGAAGGGAAGGAATGTACATAGCGAGCACTTTCCTTTTTCATTTTATGTAAAATCGGATAAGCAAAGTCTGAGGCAGCAAAGGGAGGTTGTGAAGAGGAATGAGATCCCGGTAGAAAATATTAATATTAATGTAGCAAAGCAAACAAGCAAAGTTCAGTCTGCGAGAGCTGGCGCCACCAAGCTTGCTCAGCGCTGAGAGCAAAGCTGTACGTACTAGATGTACTAGATACAGTCGAACCTGATCATGTTACATATCCACTTGGAGTAAAATGAAAGAGGGTATGTGCTGTATTTTTTTNCTCACTTTATATGCATGTCAAGCTTTAACCATATTGATTAGCTTCAATTACATAATTGGTATGACGGCAGATCCGCAATAAATATTGCGAAATTTACTAAGGTAGGGAAAGTATGAACTCGACTATGATGGCAGATCCGCAAAAAATAAATGTTGCGAAATTTACTACAATCATGTGCAACTTTTGTAGCATATTTGAATAGTTATAATTATAGTTTTGCATTCCTGCCATTTCTCTCAGAGAAATGCCATTGAAAAAATCAAAATGGCATTGATGAACTCAAAATGGCATTATTTTCAACTACTTTTATTTTTTATGACTATTGCAGAATATTTGTATTAAAAACCAGTATATATTATCATGTAGCTGTATTTCTTTATACTTTATGACTACAATAGCTATTAAGATATGTAGTTTACAGGGCAACATATGTAGCTATCAACCTGACATTTATAATATTAAGATATTACTTTCCCACATATGTTTACACTATGACTTCACTTGTTTACTCACATGACTATATGCACCATATGCTCACTTACTATCTATAGTATGCTATACATTCTGTACAGTATATAAGACTGGGGCCTTTGGCCCATAATCTACAGCTTTTGCTACTCTACCAACTTGTCTGCTTAAGAGGTTATAAGCCCCAGCTCCCTCAAACTTACTTTCATCCTCATTGTTATATGCCACCTTGCCGCATTCTACCTCCTCCATCTGATACTTCAGACCATCCTTCAGACAACACTAGAACTCATAGCTCTACTCAAGGAGCACTGTTACCTCCTGAACCACCAGTAAATACAGGCACTACTGAGCCTACTACTACTACTACTCATACTACTACTGCTACTCAGACTTTACCTGAGACTACTACTGTTGAAGACATCGCTGTCACATACAAAGATTTAAGAAGAAACTTACAAGATATTATAAACACACCAAGTGACAAAAGTATGCACTCACATGAAGAAAATTTACCTCATAATACTGAAACTTACTTTGAAGTGGTGCCAACTCAAACTCATGATCACCCAGATGCTATGTCAATTAAACCACAAGAAGTTACTAAGATTTTTGACAGAGTTGAAAGCCTTGATGGCATTAAGAACTGGAAAATGTGGATATTCTGCATCACTAATGTGATCAAAACATGCGGCATGGACCAGCTCATCTGCAACTCACCATCAACTGCAGACCGTCCACTATCGAGGGTGATCTTTTCATCAATAATAAAAACTATACCCGATAAGATACTAGCCAATTATATCAATATTAAGGAAACTCACCTGCTTATTGCAGCATTGAGAAAGTGATTTGACATCCAGACTACAGTCACAGACTCTATCAATGAAGGCACATTTTTAAATGTCAGGGGACATGTTTCCCAAATTGACAAAACACTTGACAAACTCAAACATTGATATGCAGAACTATGCACTCATGGCAAACAGCCAGCAGATAGCACCTATATCTTGGCTATCACTAATGTGATACTGCTGCAATACAAATATGTGCTTGGTCAGCTCAAAATCCATGCTCAAGTGATTAACCAATATTGGCAATCACTAGGTGACACCGACAGTGATCATTTTGTCACGATACCAGATATGTTAATCAATGAGTGTCGGCAAGTGTTCGCTAACTGGCAGACTACGAACAAACAACAAAATCCTATTGCTGCTGCACATCCCTACCAAAATGAAGCAAATCATCCCTACTTTAGGGGAAGGGGCAGATTTAGAGGCAGAGGCAGAGGCAGAGGTGGGTCAAGAGGGTGCAGATTTAGCCATGGAGGGGGAACTCAGCTGGGAACTACTACTACACAATACGTTAAATGTTTCAACTGCAACAAGTATGGGCACATGAGTCCTGACTGTAAAGCGCCACTTACCGATGTGACTAAACAAGCTTTGGAGAAGAAGAAAGTCCAGGAGCAGGTGAAACCTGTGGTCAATAACCCAGGCAATACTCTCACTATTGCCACACCAGCAGCAGCAGCAGCAAATATTGTGACTATGAGCAGTGCTACAATTGCGGAACTTCCTCCTATGCCAATCACCAGATCACCACTTACCTCTACCATGCACTTTGCAAATGAAAATTTGTTATTCAATTTTCTTGGTAAACATGGCACTGACTATGAAATTAATACCATGGATATGGATCACTTCAATGTGAATATTGTAAGTGTCAATGCCATTTACTTAGAAACTGAACTAACTAATAAAATAACTCATACTTGGGATATCATTGACTCTGGTGCTACTCTACATCTAACTCCTTACTTAAACCGACTAACTCATATTTGGAAGACTCATCCAGTAACTGTAATGGCTGCAAACTCACAAACTTTTATTATGCATAAAATAGGGATTTTAACCATCAAAATACCAAATGGAAAAGAAGTAAGCACTATATCTATGAAAGATGTTTACTATGCTAAAGAAATGCACATGACACTAATCAGTCAGTCACTATTATGTAAAGAAGGATATGAATTTATTTACAAAGATGATATATGTATGATAAAATATCCAGATGGGCAGTTATGTGGTCAAATTAAATGTGAAAATAACCTGTATTCTATATTTAATCATTATCAAATGAGTGCTACTCAAACTATAACTCTATTTGAATTACATAAGAAACTCGGACATTTAAGCTACACATGCCTAATATGGCTACTGTCAGAAAGGAATTATTGCTTTAAGAAAGCAAGCACATAGTAACAAAGAAACCAATAACAGAAATGACCGAGAGACAGTTTGACAGCAATTACAATCCACAAGAGATCATGCAGAGACATGAAAGGGAGCAACAGCACATAGTCCCCATGATCCGTGAAGACATACTGTGTGACTGATGCAAGTGCATATACAATATGGGATGGGATGTGTACTGACTACTGATAGCAGAAACATCAGCAGTAGCAGTATTCACCAACATGGAAATGAAGATGGAACACAAGGTATTCAGAGTACCAAACAAACCACATCTAATAGCCTATGAACACTCAATCAAGACATTTGTCTATGATGTGAAGGAATACCTCAACTTTGTATCCATAAGGATGACACTCAACAATACACCACACACAGAACAACAATGCACCCAGCGCTATGTAGAAGTCTACATACCCTACAGGGTTAACAGCCATGAGATGGTCAGGATTCACAACACAAGCATTTGCACTCGAACAATGATAGCCTTCACACAATATGGAGGAGAAGGATATACAACCAGCAATGGGAAGGTCATGCAGGAAATAGACAACCTCGCCATCACACTATGGGCCAGCCACAGAAGCACAAGGCCTAGAGGACCATTTGTGGATTACAGATGAATATCCACACAACCCAACTATATGCCATATATGGTTAGTACAGAAGCCATCCCCGGATTGACAGAAGCCATCATTGGATCTACCTAATGATTGTTGGGACTTTAATGTCACTTAATCAGTCCCAACCCAATTAGGACTAGAACCAATGTGGCTATCAAGCCACAAACCAAACATGGAAATGACAAACATGGTGCTTGGCCACATTGCCATTATCAGAAGGGAAACACATTCAAATAAGGTGGAACCCCACAGGCACTCCACTGGAAGCCATATGCAGACATAAGAGGGAATAGCTGTGAACAAGACAGGAAGGTTCTAGCAAAGCATTATTCCCTAAAGAGGAAATAGAAGTACAGAAGGAGGCAGGAGGACTAGGACATAAGGAAGGTTGACCAAAGCAGGAAGAGACCTATAGTGTGCAGCAGCCATAGCAGTAAAGCACAGTTGCGTGCAGCAAGGGATGACCATACAGGAAGAGGCCCACAAGTCATAAGGACAAAGCACAGTCATGCACAGCAACCAAGGCACAGCAATGCACAGTAACCACAGTCTAGATAGCCATAAGTAGTAAAGCCACACTGCACAGCAGAGCAGGTGACAGTCACCTCTGTACAGTATAAAAGGAGGGCAAGGTAGCACTCCTAGAACCTCAGTTTAATTCAATTAACTATCATCACTATAACTAATACACTTAAGAGTGAACCCCTCTAAACTACCAAGCTAGTCAGGTTAACTCTATCATCTACTACTCGTTCTACACTATTACCACAGCAATAGTGCAGTCCTAACAAGATTGAATTTGAACCTGGAGCCAAGGTTTTCTTAGATGGTCGTCATATACAGACAGATCACCCTTCAGCCAAGATGGAGGACAAATGGTTTGGTCCTTATGAGGTTGTTGAGCGAGTAGGGGCTGGAGCATACTGTCTAAAACTACCGTCTACATGGAAGAAAGTTCATCCAGTTTTCAATGTGGTTTTACTCAAACCAGCAAACAAACCAGCCTTTGAGTCACAATGAGCACCTCCACCACCACCCCCAGTAGTCCTAGACAATGAGGAGGAATATGAAGTAGATGAGATTCTAGACTCCTGCATTCACAGAGGCAAACTCCAATATTTGGTGAAATGGACTGGATATATGGACCCAACTTGGCAACCAGAGTGAGATGTGACNAAAAAATGCAGCAGAAGTGGTAGAAATTTTCTACCGACTACACCCTGGAGCTCCTTGCCGACTTCAAATTCCTCATTGACATCTTCATGCCATCTTTGAGAATACAGAACCAGAGCGGTCAAACAGTTGGTCAGGATGCCCAACCTTGAAGGGGGGATAATGTTAGAAGTCATTTGTCAATCATGCCAATCTTTTTGATTTTCTTTCCTTTTTAGTCTTATTGCCGATCCATTTTCCTTTTTGTATTGATCTCCATTCCTTCCCACTCCCCATCATTAATAATGACTCACATGGACACATGATCATCCCCATATGGTAGTATCTTCACACATCTGATTGCACTATAAGTAGCTGAGCTGGACATCTGTCATTCCCTGTTCTTCTCTTCTACTTACCTTTGTGTTGTCTTAGGTACTATTGTATTTGTTACTTATTGATCAATCTACTTACCTTTGTGTTGTCTTAGTGTTAAGCGTGTTGAATGAGATCAAAACCTGGGGGAGCAGGAAATCATCAAGAAATGCTATGTCCATCCCAGATGAAGATTGTTCATGTCTCTAGTGCAGGAGAGTAGATCAATCAGCTCGAGACACTACCACACGCCTTCAGATATGTCACAGACGCTTCATGCTGGGTGGACTATGTCCGAATCGAGACAACTACTTCGTGCAGTCGTGGCGCGAAGAGAGAACAGAGAGGCCAACTAAGAGGGGAATCACTAAGATGAATCCATGTGCACTAAGAACTGACAGGGAAACGATACACTGAAGGGAACTCTCCTCACTATGCTACTGGCTAACTCTCTAAATACCCTCCTGATAAACATCTCCATATGGCTCTCTGTGTGATATCTGATCGATCCTGATCACTAGCTCATCCTAGTGTCGATGGTCATCCGTAGAGGCTCTGATGGGTGCATCACATACCTGTCTGGCATGATACGGCCTCACACTGCCCTGTCGCGAAGTGATAGACCTTCACAATATGCTGTTGCAAAGACGAGATCAGTGGCCAGCAGTGCAGCCACTGGTACAGCATCTTGAGCATAGTATCTCTGAGCCTCCTCTCAGTTGCTAGATCCTCTTGACTGCTAGTCAGTGCTTATCTGACCATAAGGAGGCCCACCTGAGTTATCCCCAGCCACTGCCTAACACCTAGCCTTCATACACACTGTGGAAGAATTTGACCACATGCTCTCAATCAGTATAAGTTGAAGGAAAGCCATGGAGAAGGAGGAGTGTGGTCTCAGTGCTATCACTAGGGTAAGAGAAAAGTAATGGTAGGCAAAACCTCAGCTGGTTTTAAAATCCTTGTATGATTTGGAATCCATGAGTAAGAACTGATACTCTTGCTTTTATCTATTGGTACTTGTTGTGATGAACGTCGTAGTACAAAGCCTCGGGCTAGAGGCTTTGAATTACAAGGGGAAACCAGACAATATAAATGATAGGTAAGTTTACATGTTTATACAAATATGCAAGGGGTAGATGCGAAAGGTACAAAATATCTTTTGAAATATACGGGTCAGGCTCCGCCTGTCTCATCTTCATCATCTTCAACTTCAAATGCGCAACAAAACACATCTTTGTCAATTAAAAGCAGCCCTTTCCCATCTGGTGCCCATCGGACATCCCGCAATTGGAAATTTTCTGTATGGATTAGATACATTAGCCATTAAAGTGATCCGAGACTTGTCATGCTCACTTGCTGGAATACCAATACACTCAGCTATTTCCTCGTCTTCATTCTCATTGACGCCCTGATCCGTATCGGACGACGACCATTCGTTACTCCATGTATACAAGCCACCGCCCCCGCAACTCAGAACTAGTGCACCGGAACGTATAGGATTCCAACGTGCACGTATCACAGGCTTGGTATGCAGCAGTACAGACCGGAGGCACGGCTTAAAACGCTCCGAAGGCGCAGGAAATGCATAGATGAATAGCGCAGTAGGCGCTGATTCTAGAAAATATAATGAGATGACTCAGTACGCTGCAAGGCCGATGCTAAACTGGCATGTTACGCACCGTAACGAGCCACAAGAAGGCTTCCATTTGCATTCCACTCAAGTTGTACTAAACCACTTTTCGGGTATGCCTTAGATGCATCGGCTCTGTTCACAATAATTGATTGCGTGCCCTGAGGGCGTTCATCTAGATCGGTGTCAATGAACAATCAAAGTTCTGAGAACTTTGACTCGTAATACGCACACGAAAGGTAGCCTCGGCCTAAGGTAGCCTCTATCCAGTTCGAAGGCTCGCGCCATACTGTCTTCAGATAACGTCAACCCCATCACAAGTGAGCAAACAACACAGCCAACTTACCACTCTAGTGGGAATTCGACTAGCCAGCTCTAGAGTAACAACGCAAGACCAACTTAAACCATCTAGAATGTGGATCTAATGCAACCGATTTAAGTCCGAATGAGAAGTCCTCCATAATACTAGTCCCACCTTGTCATCATAGCCGCCTACTGCAATAAAGGATCCAGAAGGATGCCACGCGACGCAGCGGATTCCGAGACCAGTATCCGGCTGTGGTATGTATGTTGACAGCAGCGTTCCGGGTAAAGAAAGGATGCACAGCTTGAACTAGGACACTTTCGCAATCGACCCCTAAATTTTATTTACGGTGAATCTAATCTCACTCACCTCAAGAGGACCTTCCCAAACGGCTATATGCTTTCCCGTGGGGGAGATGGCCAAAGACGCCAGGGATGACGTCGGCACTGTGTAATGCTGACTACATGCCATCAATGAAAAGTCCAGACACGGTGAACGGGTAAAACGACCGCACGCGAGCTTGTTTGTACGAATCGCCAGCATCGTATACACCAAGCATATCTTTAGATCGGTGTCGCTCTGCGAGCACAAAATAACGACCGTCTCGTCGGAATGCGTAGCCTGTGGAGTCAAATGCTACTGTTAGCAGCTGCTTGCAGTCTTTATTTTTTTTCCCAAGCCCGAGACAAACCTCGGTCTGGGTGTTTCGGAAATTGAATGTGAGTTGCCACACCGGTGACGAGTGACCACACAGTCACGCGAAGCTGGATGCAAATGAGTTGAGTTTGCCATGAAAGGGTTGACTAATCAACTTACGCCCCATTCCGAAAAGCAAAGGATATTGCGGCCATCCGGAGCCCACTCGGCCCTGACGAGACCCTCCACACCGGCTTCGATCCGTGCACTCCAGTCTTCATCGCGCATTTTGTATATGTTGACAACGCCATGGCGCGCACACGCGGCGAGGAGATATTCTGAGTCGGCAGACCAGGCAATATGGGAAACTAACGCGTCGGTCGAGGACGACGAGAGCTGCGCGGCGGGCGAATGTCTGTTGGTGCTCGCGACAAAGGACGCGTTCGAAGGAGAGGGAGAGACATCGACATGCCAGGCGCGAGTGATCTGGAAGGTGTCTGCGCGACGGACGACGAGCCGGTCGTGTATGGCGTTTGCGACCCAGTGAGCGCCGCTGCTGAAGGCGACGAGGGCGCCTGACTGCTGGTAGAGCTCTGTGTAGTCCATGGCACGGTGGGGGGTGTCGGTGTCAGATTGTCAGACAGGCCAAGGCTGCTTGCTGACAAAGGTCGGGGTGCGTCGGGCTCGCGCCGTAGCCGAAGCTGCCGAAGCTGCCGAAGCTGCCGCGTCCAGATTTACGGCCGGACCCGCCGGCCCGGTTGCGAACATACGACGTCACACAGTCAAAATTTAATACTCTCCTCCTTTATTATAAAACATGCTATAATAAGCATTTCTTTTATTCCCATTTTCACCTCACCCCCCTCTCCCGCACACCCCATGGACTCCGTCAACGCGAGCGCGACGCCAACCATCGTCGACCACGAGCAAGTCGAGCGCGCCCTCTTCCCCGGCCCTGAGGAGAAGCATCAGCATCATCGCCTCGTCGGATTTGATCCGGACGATCCTGCGAATCCCTTTGTACGCCGTACGCGTGTCTTCTGGCTTATATCCGAACACTAATTATAATTGTTAGAACTGGTCGCCTGCATATCGGTGGTACTTGACGCTGCTCGGCGGGCTGCTCGTGCTCAATGCGTACGCCCTATTTCGTTGGCTGACCATCCCCCCACTTCTTTTATTTTTGGTTCAACGCATCTCTTTATTTCTCCAGGACTTTCGCATCTTCCGCCCCCTCGGGCATCATTACCGATCTCATTGAACATTTCAACCTCTCTCTTGAGGTCGCTACTCTCACTATTTCCCTTTTCGTCGCCGGTTACTGTGTCGGACCATTACTATGGGGCCCGCTTTCTGAGCAGGTCTGTGCTTAATGTCTCGCTTTTCCGTCATTCGGCTCAATCCCGGTACTAGTATGGTCGCAGGCCAATATTTATAGTTACATTCATAGTATATACCGGCTTTCAAGTCGGTTGTGCACTTTCCCAAAATACGGCGTCTATCATCATCTTCCGTTTACTAGGCGGTATCTTTGCAGCCGCTCCTCTGACTAATAGCGGGTAAGTGTCTCTTTCCCATGGCGCTGAATTGAAATAGTTCTAATGTGCTCCTGCAGCGCTTTAATTTCTGATATGTACGTTCCTAGGGCTTTACGCTTTAAAGCGTTTGTCTTGATATATTTTTGGCATCAGATGGGATGCAGGCACCCGGGGAAAAGCCTTGGCTGTATTCACGCTTGCACCTTTTGCCGGTCCTTGTCTTGGTCCTGTCGTCGGCGGCTACATCGACACCTCAGGCGCGTCTTGGCGATGGCTTTTCTGGGTTCTGACACTCTTTGCCGGCTTTTGCGCTGTCCTGATTATATTTACTCTTCCTGAGACATACGCGTGAGTGTCATGCGTTTTGCTATTGCTTAGCAACTTAATCATTCGCCTCTGTCAGGCCTATCATCCTGGTTTCAAAAGCAAAGGCTATTCGCATAAGGACTGGCGATGACGGTTACTATGCACCTTTGGAAGTCGAAGAAAAGAAGACGATTTTCAAGCAGACAGAGGACATTGTCGCCAGACCCTTCAAAATTCTCTTTCAGGAGCCAATGCTCATTGCCATTACAACCTATATGAGTGTATGTATGCTATCCCATTTTCTCGTCTGTGTTTGCTCAGATCCCAGTGTAGTTCGTCTATGGATGCATCTACCTACTTTTCGAAGCCTATCCTATTGTATTCCAACAAGGTCACGGGTTTTCGGCTGGCGCAGGAGGGCTGACTTTTATACCTATTTTTNCTTGGAGGTTGTTCGGGTGTTCTTATCGTAAGCTCCCTGGTCATGCATTGCTGTTATTGTTTTGAACTTCCGAATAGTACCTTGCCGTTTATAACCCCCGCTACGAGCGTTTAGTAGAGCAATACAGGCCTAACAAGGTTCCTCCGGAGCAGCGACTTGATATTGCTATTATCGCCGCACCCGTTTTTGCTATCGGTTTCTTTTGGTTTGGCTGGACCTCGTATCCTTCTATATCATTTTGGGCACCTATGATGTCTGGTGTTTTTATTGGACTGTCTGTGGTCTTTATTTTCGTGAGTACAATTGTTTATGTACGAGAGAGTTTCTTTCTCATACGTCCTGCAGCTGGCTATGTTCAATTATATTATCGACGCATACCTCTTCGTCGCCGCCTCTGCTCTTGCTTCGAATACTGTTGTCCGTAGCTCGGCCGGTGCAGCCTTTCCCCTTTTCGCCACACAGATGTATGATGCCTTGAACCCGCGATGGGCTTCGACTCTTATTGGATGCGTTGCCGTGGTTTTAATCCCAATCCCATTGGTTCTCCGGAGGTAAACCGCATTGAAATTCCAAAGATATCTCGGCTGACCTCATCAATGTAGATATGGTGCGAAACTGCGAGAGCGCTCGAAGCATGCACCCTCTCTGCCGATGCAACAAAAGGAAACCGAGGTATAAAGCATTGGGAATGAATATTCAAAAATAACTTCCATCTGCCTGGTACACATTAATACATTAATGTATCGTCACATCTTCATAGTTTTTGTTTCACTTGACGCATATTCCGGATTCTATTCACCTTTAATGAATTTCCTAGCGCGGCCTCATGCATCAAACTCGTTTTCGGCGCGAGCCACAAACGATTTCATTACGATCACGATGTACTCTTTCAAAATTATATAGCTAGCCATTTTATGGTTTTATGCACAGTACTTTTGTGCCTGCCACTGCGTAGCCACTAATAAACAACTTAGCCGACGGCGTAGTGTTTCGTGTTTCGCGCGGACCACTAAGTATTATTTATTATGTATAATATTAATGTGGTTCACAATAAAGCTCTTACTCTTACTACGATTTCGTGGTTTTACGGGCTGTGTCTGTAATCTGCAAACACTTGCAGTTGGTGACAAGCCAACGATAAGTAGGATCAGCTCTCGTCTAAAGCTTATCCCGAAGTCGAATCGCTCGGCATCCGTTATCATGTGGGATACAATGGCCGGGAAAGATATCTTGAGTCGTCGACTCGCTCGCTCTTTCTCTCTCACCTCTCTTTCCTTCCTACAGGTCCAGGGCGTCGAGGTGAGGACTACTTTTGTCGACTCCGATTTCTCGACGTCTCAAATACATGTAGCTGCAAGGTGTTTTTGAAGCCAGGCGGTCAGCGAGCAGCAGTTTTTAAAAAAGATGGCAATCTCGAGGAAAATAGACTGGTCTAAAGTCAACCAGCCCGAGCTCGTCTTGCAGCGTTTTGCGAGTCGTCGCTCGCAAGTCTACGGGACTAAAGGTGTCGTCGCATCCTCTCAGCCACTCGCTACGGAAGTGGGCCTTGAAATACTCAGGAAAGGTGGCAACGCTGGTAGGCATTATACTAAAGCGACTGCTCGTCTTATATCTGCTAACGTACGTCCACAAATAAAGCTGATGCGGCCATAGCGACGTCCGCTGCCTTGAATGTGACAGAGCCAAGCTGCTGTGGAATCGGGGGGTGAGCGTATGCTCTGCGGATTTAGGGCATTGCGAAAATATATGCTAACATGAATTTACAGCGATGCATTTTGCCTCTTCTATGATGCTAAGACCAAGGAAGTTAAAGCTCTTAATGGCTCTGGGCATTCTCCCCAGAAACTGACCCTTGAGTATGTACGTTCGAGAGGGATTTTGGGGAGGTCTATTCCTGCCTCGGATCTTAACTGTGTTACTGTTCCCGGCGCCGCTGCTGCGTGGGTTGACACGGTAGAGCAGCTTGGTAGCGGTAGTCTCACTGTTGCGGAGGTACTTGCTCCTGCGATTCGTTTGGCGGAAGAAGGGTTTGTTCCTTCATTTTAATGTAATCAACGATTTATTTTTGATCGATGCTCTTTTCAGAGTGCCTGTCTCAGAGATACATGGCTACGCTGTAAGGCATTAACTGANTTTTTTTTTTACTTACGTAATTTTCAATCTTCTTCAGTGGCAACGCTCAGAGACACTCCTCAAGAATGCCTCACCTGACGGCGACGCTATGCTCCTGAACGGAAAGGCACCTCTTCCTGGGCAAATTATGAAATTTCCTGACCTTGCAAAGACGTTCCGGTCTGTTGCTGAATACGGAAAGGATGGCTTTTACAAAGGCCGCGTGGCCGAAGCTATTGTTGAACTCATACAAAACAAAGGCGGAGTAATGGAGCTAGCCGATCTGGCAAAGCATGAAACAACGTTCGTCGAACCCATCAGCTATACGTATGGCGGGGAAGTTACTGTATTCGAAGTGAGTATAAACTAGTAAGTAAGAACCGAGGAAATTGCTTATGCCATTTGTCCGCAGTGTCCTCCGAATGGTCAAGGTCGAGAGATTTATTTCCAGAACCGTCTTTAGGGTGTCTGAGATGTTATGTCTAGGGATCACCGCGCTGTTAGCTCTCGGTATCATTGACAATATCCAAGAACTAGGCATAACCAATTCTATATTGGATATGGACCACAATTCGTCAGAGTATCTGCATTTACTGGTAGAATCGTTGAGGTGAGTTTCTCATGAACTTTTTCGTTATCTCTTTCTAATATTTGTCTATCAACTAGATTAGCATTTTCAGACAGCCAATACTACGTGGCGGACCCAGAATTTAAACATATTCCGGTGGAAGAACTCCTGAGAAAGGTGCGGTTACTATCTATTATCAAATGCATGCATAGCCTCACTGTTAGATAACATGCAGGAGTACCTCTCATCGCGTGCCAAACTCTTCAATCCTCAGAAGACAAATCCCGAAGTCGTACATGTGAGCTCTCTATTGGATTACATCGGATTACATGTACACATCTTTGGTATCCTTGACGATCATAGGGTAACCCTGCAAATTCATCTGACACTGTGTACTTTTCTGGTACGTACTCTCCATTCACAGCTAATCTATCCCATCACTTTCTGACAGTCTTACTTTGATAATAGTAACGGATCAATGGGGAAATGCATGCAGCTACATACAGAGTAATTATGCCGGTTAGTACAAGATCGAAAACAAGACCAAAAACGAAGAGACGCAATTTAATGAGCTATTGTTTACAGGATTCGGTACAGGAGGTAAACATTCACGTTCGGAAAATGAACTGGGTACAACACTTATCACAAACCCTGCAGCTATACCTAAGGGTTGTGGTTTTACATTGCAGAATCGCGGATCGGGGTTTGTCCTCGAAGAAGGCCATCCTAACCAATTGATGGTCAGACTTCTTAATCTGGGAGACAGTTCCTGTGCCTCATGATACATGATTTCAGGGAGGAAAGCGTCCCTACCACACGATTATCCCTGCGATGGCTCTCCGCGGCGATGATCTTTTCCTTTCCTACGGTGTAATGGGAGGTTTCATGCAGGTTTGTCCATTAATCTTGAATTCACGCACACAAGCTGAGCATCTATAGCCTCAAGGGCATGTCCAAGTCTTGTTAAACATGCTTCGGGGATTCACCGCCCAAGCCTCCCTTGATGCCCCTCGTTTCTGCATCTCCGCTGGCTCTCCTGACTCCGAGGTAAAAGGCTCGGCAGAAAAAGCAGGAGACATCAATAGCGAAGTTTACTTCGAGGAGGGTATCTCTGAAGAGACCGTCACGAAACTCCGAGGTAAGAATATCTTCAATTTGTTTTGTATGCTTTTAACACCTTATGATCTCGCGCACGCCAGAAATGGGCCATGATGCGCGTATTGTAAAGGGTTTTCAAAGAGGAATGATGGGTCGCGGACAGGTCATTCAGAAGATCGTCGACACATCAGGGCGCACGGTCTGGGCAGCGGGATCTGACCCTCGTGCTGACGGCTATGCTGCAGCTCAAATATGATATTAAGGGATGGATTTCGGAAACTTAGGATTGGATGCCGTCAGTCTATGTACATCATTCTAACACCCTCCCCTNCCCCCCAAAAAGGTGCAAATGTAAGCGGGTCAGGAATTGAAACCCTGCATATTAGGTCCATAATGTAAGGGGCATCTCGAATTGTCCAATAAATTCAGAGGTCACATTCGCCGTCGCCTCTCAGTCCCAACTGCTCCAAAGCATTAATCACTAGATGATATCGTAATAGCGTATCATGACTCACTGGCTTCCGTTCGTCGGAACTCACGCAACGGTTTTGTTCGGTCAGGGCCGACAACCTGACTCCACCCTGCCAGGGGCACAACTAGTGCCGTCAGGTTGTCTTCACTTCCAATTTCCTCGGCAAATTCCAGAATGGCCTTGGCCGCAGCTCTTGGATCCCTTGCGTACCGTGCGAGGTCGACGATTTCCGCGTCGGAGAGGACGGAGGATATTCCGTCGGTGACGAACACAATGAATGCCCACTCAGGACCTTTTAATAGTTTTGTCCTAACCTCTGGCTCTGCTGTAACGCCGAATGATTTGAAATTCATGTCGCCAATGCTATACACATTGAAAGGAGCAAAATCAGCCGATGATGGAACGTGTACGTTATGTGCTCATAACACACCCACGTGTATTTGCAAGCGCGCCCATCCACCTCGTCTCACCGTAAGAATCCATAATCAGACGGCTGCCGCCCACCCGCCGTAGTCGGGCGGCCTCTATGAGAGCATCAGCATGGTGATCCTGTGTCATACGAACGACTTCGCCACCATTCGTAGAGCAAAGAAGGACACGAGTGTCTCTAAGAGGTTACACTTAGTAAAAGCAATCATCGGAAAGGTGAGTTGATTTCTTCTCACCCAACATGTGCTACTGTGAGGGCCACCAGTTGCGATGAGAAGAATGGCGTAGCTGGCACGTCTAAGGAATGTAGAAGTGCGACAGAAGCCGTTGCACCGCAAGTCTTTGCCTCATGAACGACTCTATCGGCCTGTCGGTTTTGAGAACGTTTCGTGAGCATGGGTTGCCGTAGAGCTCACCTCAAGGAATGCTAGTGTGGCTCTAGCTTCAAGATCCATCTCTTGCTTGGATGGAGGCTGAGCGAGCCAGGGTTGTAGGGGACCTCCTTTGAAGCGTTTGAAATAACCACCGAGTTCTTTCGTCCATGCAAACACCTCGGGAATGTGTGCTTTGTCGACGGATTCAAAAATACCATGCAGGTTTTGGTGGAGATAGAGTGAGACTGCCTGACCTCCATGTCTTTCGAGACAAGTCAAGATGAGTATTGCTTTGGGGTCGCGTATGAATAGGAAGAACGGACCCATCGTATATCCCAACGAAGACGACCTGTCGTGCAAACGCGTCGCCGACAGCGCCAGGATCCCAGTTGATGTTAAAATTTTTCTTAACGCTTAGACGTAATTCTTCCGGATCCAGAGTCAGGGCAGCATATTGATGAGAGTCCTCCTGTTGGCTTTTAGACGAATAATAAGTAACGCACGCATGGAGAAGCGATTGTCTGGTTTACAGTCTGTTTCCCCGGGACTCTGCGATTCCTATGACCTGCGGAGAGCCCAGGGGTATCCTCATCGCCCCGCCTGCAAATGAGTTGCGGAATAAAATCGCAGAAGCTTTCGGATTGGCAGATTGCCTACCAGGAGTAGATGCCTTGATGTATGTGTGGTACCGCCTAGGGATACTGGCATTTCGAGTGAACCAACGGGAATAGAAACGAGTCGATAACATCCAGCAAGGTCTTGAGCACGACGTTGCAAGACCATTTACATGTCATGTAAAAGCAGGAGCTGATGCAGACGAGGCTATGGGCAACTAAGTCGACGACCTGCCGCCAGACAAGGCAACGCGCAACGCCGCGGCTACAGAGCAAACAACAATCTCATTCGAACGACTATGGTACATAGTACACTTCACCAGCACTGTCATGCTGCAAATGCTTTCTCTTAATCATCTCTTATCAAACTTATTTATCATAGGACGCGCTTTGGTTCCCCATTCAAGAACGCAGCAATGTTATCGACCGTCTGGCCCCAGAACATCTTGGACGAGTCAGTAATCTATTGTCGGGACTGGAAAGAAGAGGATCACAAGCATGTATATGTCGCACCTTGTAAGCATCATCGCACACATATCCTGTGTGTGGTGTGAGCGTAACGTTATCGAGCTTACGCAGTGGATGAGCGAGAGGAAGAGGTTCGATGTCAAAGACATCCAAACCCGCGCCGGCAATCTTCTTCGTGGCCAGCGCGTCGATGAGCGCAGTTTCATCTACCAGTGGACCTCGAGACGTGTTTATGAAGAAAGACGTGGGTTTCATGCACGCAAAGTCACCCGCACCGATCATCCCGACCGTACCGGGCGACAATACCATATGAATCGACACGATGTCGCTGTCCCTGAAGAGTTGCTCTTTCGAAGCGACAAATTCAACGCCCGCAGCCTCTGCACGCTCGCGCGTAAGGTTAGGAGACCAAGCGATGACTCGCATATTGAAAGCTCTGGCAATCTAATCGTACGTATACGGTTTACTATACACAGCGAAGCTATGTCAGACATGCAGGGCGAGCTCACTTTGGCCGTGGCTGCCCCTAAGTTGCCTGCACCGACAAGACCTAGGGTACGTCCAAAGAGCCCGAGAGGGATGAAGGACTGCCATGGTTGTTTCCCTGCCTTTATGTTGGCAGAATCAAGAGCGACATGTCTCGCAGTGGCCAAAATCAAAGCCCATATGTGCTCCAACGTCGAGGAACCGCCGGCGTTCGTTCCAGAGACAGTGACACCTTTCGCCTTGGCATACTGTGTGCCGATGCCTCTGTTGACCATGCCAGTGGTTGTGATGAGCCTCAGGTTTGGAAGCTTGTCTATGAGCGAGGGGGGGAACTTGGTGCGCTCTCTCATGGTGCAGATGATTGTGTACGGCTCGAGGCGGCGGACGAGAGCGTCTTCGTCGAGAAGGGTGTCGTCGAAGACATCGAGGAGGAGACGATCTTGGACGGAGGACCAGTCTGCGGCTGTGAGGGAGACATGCTGGTAGTCGTCGAGGACGGCTGTTTTGACGTTGAGCGACATGAAGTACGGTCTTGAAAAAGAGTCTTTGCTTCCGTAAGTGCAAGTCACGCGTCACGAGGGACGAGATTCTATATTTTATATTTTATTATTTAATCTCTAATTTAATCTACTATTTAATACAGCCCTTGATGTTTCGTCGCGAAATGAGCGCAAACAGCATTTTTTTATTTTTTATTTTTTATTTTTTTCAACTTTTTTATTTTTATTTATGTTTATTTTATTTATGTTCTTATCTGACTGCTGTTCCTGCACGCGCACATAGGCCTATCTTAAGGTACCGCCAAACATCAGGCTCTCCTCCTCATTAATATTTCAGATAAAATGCCTGGCCTCGCTCTGCCCCGCATCTCCCCTCCCCTCTCCCCTCCATCCTCGTCTCCGAGTCGCTCGTAGATTTGCCTCTGATGATAGACTCGGTCTCTGCAGAGAGCTCAGGCTCCATCTTCTCCGATGCTCCCTTCTCATTCAGCACAAGACTTGGTATTGTATTCATAGCAGAAGCCGCTTGTCTCTCTTTGCTTTCCGTCGCCGGTCTTTTGGTCTACATGTCGGTAAGCCTCTGCTGTTTTCTCCTGGTGCAATAAACTTCTGAACTACTCCTCAAGCTTTTTGCAGGGGTACATAATGGTCAACGACATTGGTCACTTTCGACTCCCCTTCATGCCTATTTTATTTCCATGATGGTTTCTGAGTTGATTCAAGCCACTGGTAGGCTTATTTGGATTGTACTACACTTATCATATCCGATAGCTTATTTCCCATATACGCGCTTCTAGGGAGCATCATGGACATTAAATGGGTCGCTGACTCCGTATGCAGCCAAATACTCAAGGTTTCGACGACGCCGGACTGATGCGCTGCCTTCCCTTAATTGCAGCGTGTTACCAATGGATCATTTTGCGTTGTGCAGGGTAAGTATCATGTCTAACTTCTCACTGATTTTGTTGTACTTACATGTCATGATTCTCGAAGGAATCTTGAAACAGATTGGCGATATCGCCGTCGCACTCTCGTGAGTCTGCCATCGTTCTTTCATCTAATGGCTACTAAATTGTACTTCGTCAGGACTCTGGTTAGTCGTAATTGCATTTTTAATCATACTTTCGCACCCTAAGACGTTTTGCTTTGTTGGTCATTAAAGGCTATTGCTGCACATACGTTTTGTGCCATTGTTCTTAGCTGGCGTCCACTGCGGCCAAGAATAATATCGACTTTGGTATTGACCTCAATTTGGTCCACCATTATCGTCATCATAGTCATCACTATTGTGACGCATAAGGATAATTTGACTGGTTATTGGGGTAGCACAGAGTATTGTGAGTTCTAGCTTCCGCCTAACAGGCGGTTCTGTAAGCGTCACGTATTAAATGTTATGCTTCAGGGTGCTGGATAACTACGCGCTATGAAGTCCAGCAATATGCGTTAGATTACGTTTTCATGTGGACAACGTATGTATCACTTATCTCAGTTTTTCTTTTCCTCTTTTTTCCCAAATCGAAAAACAAAATAGGCTGATCGTGATTTGAAACGTAGGGCGTTTGCAAACATCATTCTATATATTCCGCTATCTTTAGTTATCAAGGGGATTATAACTGTCAGCAGGTTCAAACTCAGATTTAGGAGCAAGGGGGAACGCTTGCATATATTGGCGACTCAAAGTAACTACCACGGAAACAGTAGAAGCGTGGATGGCATCGCCATGCAAATGCTTTTGTAAGTTTACCTACTGTTTTCTTTTACCATGAATTAAAAACTATTTATCCGCTTTAGCTATCCAATGGTCTACACATTGACTGTTCTCCCTATTGCCATCGTCCGTTTCCGCGCTTTCAACAATCAATATGTCCCATTCGTTTACACCGTCATCGCGGACGTCCTCTTCTCGTGTTCCGGCTTCTTCAATGTCTGTCTCTTCAGACTCACACGCCCTGCTCTGTTGCCGCGGCGCGAGTCCGCATCCACATACCCTTCGCCAAACGCCATTTCATTCTCCTTGCGTAGTCCTGTCGTTGACCATCACTCCTCTTTCATTGGGCGACCATCTTTTGTTCCGGAGAGGTCCCAGTTGGGCGCTTTACCCGATGACAGCGAGATCTATCGGTTTGAGTCGCGATCGTATCCTGATCACGACGTGCATTCGCTTGAAGCGTCACCGACAAAACTCAGCCCATCGTTCGCGTCCTTCCGTAGTCATGCTTAACATTTGGTGATCCCTACTGCCTGCTAAGCTTAACTAATCTGATGTCCTCTTGTACTTACTCGGAATCTGACTTTTTCTTTCTTTCAATCTTCTGAGCTGTATGTAATGATTGTTGTGTTCTAGTTATATTCTAGATATTGTACTGCTACCTGGGTTCGCCAATAATGACCTTGATTCAAGTGCGCAATTTTGTGCGTCGTCTCAAGCGTTCACATTGCATAAAAATATTTAAATACTTAGTGTATAAGTTCCAGCTATGGTAGTTATCCCGACAATGGTTTGAGCAACATTTACAATGTATTGCCAAAGGAAAATACGTAAAGACGNAAAAAAGTGCAACAGGGCGTATTTAGAGACTAGAATCGTCACCGAATGGGTACTGGGAGACGAACACGGATAAGCAATTATTATTGAGACAAAAATCCAAACACACCTCAAAAGATTCTGGAGGATCAGCTTCGGGTGCATTCTCGTCCAGTGCGATGTGAGGGTCAGACGACCCAGTTGCCCCAGGGCCCTCAGGCGCGTTTATAGGATCAGCAGAGACAGGTACTTCGTCCACGATGTACTCTACCGGCTCATCAGGTGTCTGGTCCATAAGGATAAGGATCCCCCCACCACCAGCGTAACGATCAGATGCTACACTATATACTGTAGAAGAAGGAGCCTTCGTCTCGAAAGCCGTAGGTGCTTTCCCCTTCGCAGGCTTTGGCGGCTGGGTCGAGACAGGTCGCACGGGCTGGAAACGGCCTTCGGCAGGGAAGGTAATATAAGCCAGTTGCGCAGAAGTAACACGAGAAAAGTTAGTTAGTTTTTCAAACGATGGTTCGACCTTCCGCAATTTCTTGCTGTCGGATGCCTTGCTCTCAGCTTTCGGCGCATCAGGCTCAGCTTTCGACTCATCGGGGAGGTTGGAGATCATGTCGGCTATAGGGGAGATGTCACCTGCAGCAGGCGATGAAGGTCCAGCCGCCTTCATCTCAATGTCATCTGGCTTGATTTCATTTTTGCCATCCTTTTGTTAACAGTTTAACCACAGACCCGTCCTGTTAAATAAACAAGTCGACTCACCGTCTCCATCGCATCGGAACTAGTGGTGGCGGCAGCCTTTTCCTTTTCCTTAGTCTTTTCGCGTGCCTTCACCTTTGCAGTAGTAGAAAGAACGGCAGTGGCAACTTTGCTTATCGACTCCTTGGTAGGTGGCTTAGTAAGAGGAGGATACGAAAAGAGGCTGGGCTTGGCGTTTGAAACAAATTCGAATTTAGGAGCCTATAAGAGCACAATGTGAGAATTTACCGGGTCACCAGAAACAAAATTTAAAAAAAAGAACCTGCAAGTCTCCCTTTAGCCCAATAATAGCAGTGGGTTCAAACGCGAGGCATGCGCAGTGCGCCAACGGGTACCAGTACCAGAACTGGCAGAACAAAACCATACCAACTATAGCACTTGTGTTACGGCTACCAGCACGGCTCTGCAGACTAATTGTCACGTTGCGTCCACCAGCGTCGATCAGTCCCTGACCTAGAGCAGCTCCAAATCGTGCCATTGGGTCTTCATGCTTATCAGCAACAATTTTCGCGTAGAGACTGCGAGTTGAGGATGCCTCCGACTGTTGGACAAGGACCATACCCAGGGCGACAAACGCTCCTTGTCGCACGAAATCAACAGGGTCCTTTGTCATCGGTTGAAGAATGTGTACGGCATCTTGCAGACCGGTTCCGGCGCAAGCAATTCCAAGAGCAAGTGTAGCTCCGCAGCGGACATGTGGGTTATAGCTTTCGCTCAAAAGCTGCACGATCCTTGGTACCTGACCTGGGTTCTTGAAAAGTACAAATGCCAACGAGGTGACCGCTGCACGGCGGACATCATCAGACGTATCAGAAACTGCGACATGAAGCAGTTTTCGAATAGCGTCGTTGTTTGAGGTGCCTGCGTAAGCTAGAGCAACAGTATAGACTCCGCCGTAACGGAGAATGGGATCCTACGATAACATATTGAATAGGTATTTCTGTATCATCAAGAAAATAAACACCTTTTCAGTCAGTAGCAATCGTATAATGATGTCTGCCTGTTCCTGTCGCCCATAGTAAAGGAAGG
Source organism: Phellinidium pouzarii (assembly GCA_004802695.1). Classification (NCBI taxonomy): domain Eukaryota; kingdom Fungi; phylum Basidiomycota; class Agaricomycetes; order Hymenochaetales; family Hymenochaetaceae; genus Phellinidium; species Phellinidium pouzarii. Next base: position 81,297 of record SGPK01000024.1, read on the forward strand.
CCAAACCGACTGCAAGACCTCGGATAATTTTCTCGTGCTGAGTCTCTCTCGCATAGGCTAGCATCTCATCTGCACACTTTCCGTCTGCGGTACCGAGCATGATGAGACCCATGGCGTAACCTGCCCCTTCTCCAGCGACAGCAGAATCCGTGTACAATACTTGCTTGAGCTCATCATATGACTGCTCATTTTTGCCGCCCATCCCTGCCACCCCGAGACCCAAGGCAGCACCATGCTGTACAACATCCTGCGACGTGGCTTTGAGTTTATCACGAAGATAACTTTCGACACCACGGCCGATACCGCAACCAGCATTTACTAGCCCGAGAGCATACAGAGAACCACCTTCGGAATACTGAGATCCAGAGATAGCCGGGTTTTGCTGAGCATCATCTGATGGCAGATACGGGCCTAAAATATTCATGCCCTCTTCGAAATGGCCTCTGTGAATCACGCCAAGACCGGCCGTCGCAGAAAACTTGGCCCAGTTTGTTGCCTTCCCCAACCACTCAAGGTTATTGCGTAAGAAAAAGTCAGATGTGGTTCCAGCATGCATGAAAGCATTCTGAAGTGTGAGAGCTGTATGGTAGATGGATGATCTCGATTCCAGAACGTCCTGGTTACCAAGTCAGTTAGATCCAGGTATACAGGTAAAATAGTACACACCTTCGTATTCTTCAAAATGAGCAGATCAACTTTATTATTTCTCTTCAAGAACTGCAAGTATAATTTCACAGACTCTTGACCAGTTAAGATTTGACGGAGCCTGTCATAAATCTCTTTCGTCTCCTGCTATCTGCGTCAGCCATATTAAGAAAATAATGTATAGGAAATAGCTTACGGAATCACCCTCCGGGAGTTCTGTCCTGATACTCTCTAGGAAATCTTGACTCCCTCCCTCTACCAAGTCAAACGCCAGCTGGTATGCGAGTAGTGTCTCTTTCGGGACGAGAGTAGTAAGGAAAGGAACGGTAAGAGCCGGATTGCTGAGCGTCACGAGGAGGCGCGTCACCGCATACACATGCGATGCCTTTGATTCAAGGGGAGGGAACAGAGGAAGAAGGAAATTCAGAACTTGGTCGCGGTATGAGAGTGAAAAGTTCATGTCGAGCACGGAGTCCATAGCATAAGATAGCAGCGATACGTCCTTGTTGAGATTGTAGATATAAAGAATGAGATCGAGTCGGCGGGACTCAAGTGCGATGCCTATGGCCTAAGATTATATTAAAAGAGTTGAGTAATGAAATGCATATGCATCAAATTCGGACATGCCTGCTTGTGCTCGCCGTCATCTATGCATCTGCTAAGTATACCCTCTATTATGTCTTGTAACCGAGGATCAATCTTCTTCGTTGCGCCAGACGTTTCATCTGAGCGAAGTTCAACATATTTATCCATAGCCTTTGCTAAAGCCGACGTTAGTAGATAATCATACGGAAAAGAATGTTCAAGCTCACAGATGACAGTCTCGACGTATTCTTCCGAGCCAAAAACACGATTTTCCGCGGCAAAGGCGGCGCCAGCACCCAGCGCAAACGAGAGGGCCTCGTCATACTCTCCAAGAAAGTAATACACTTTACTGGCAAGCAAAGCAGCGGAATCGCGCGCCTCCTTCGGGAGATCACTGCTCTCATACAAAGACTCTCTGGATATCACGTCAATTCAAGGCTTAGGGAAGAGATACGCATAGTCGACACGTACATGAGAGCAACATGCTCTGAGATTTCTGCCCAGAACTGAGGAACTAGAGGAAGGAGCGCTTTGAGGGCGTGCTCTTTAAGAAGCGGTTCTGGCTCAGAAAGAAGGGCAAGAACGCCAGCTGCAGAGGTTTGCGTGCGTGCGACCATGGTGTAGGAGAGTAACACAAGCCCGACTGGACGACTTGTAATTCAGAGACGCGTCAGCTCAGTGTGGCGCGTAAGCGTTGCAAGTTTGGTCCCGTTTTGGATATTTGTTTACACGGCTTACGTCGATCATTTTACAATTTACCATATTTGCACTGAAATCTCATCATGAAAATAACACTCTGCAGATGTATAAAATGACANTTTTGCATTGGGTATATCAAAGATGATCAACCAGTACCCAAAACAAAAAAAATAGAATACCAAGAAAAGAAAATGCAGCTAACACAGAACATCGTTCAACGAAATCGCCAAGGAAATACAGTAATGTCCAAGTCAATTCATGCACTTAGTTCAATAGTCACCAGACTGCCCTAGAGAAGAAGGAAGACCGCCCCAACCATCGCAAGGCTCATGCTAACTGCACCAATAGTGCGCTCCGCTCCGCTCGTCGGCGATGTCGTCGCACCTGTGGTAGTGTTGCTGGTAGTGCCGTTGATCTGTTTAGCAGATGCCTGGAACGCAGAGAAGCTCTTCGTGGCGTTGTCTTGCGCATTGATAGCAAACACCATGCCTTGACCACAGTGTCCAGTCTGGCGACACTAGAAGACGAGATCATTTCAGCTTTGTATACTTTGGGTATCATTATTAGCGAAATAACGCACATAACCCCACACCGGCGCGGTGCTGTTCACAGTGATAGAGTATGTCGGGAAGTCACTCGAGCCGTTGACTGGCATACTGCAGATCTATAAGTCAAGTTATATATATAGTATACGAGCAAGCCAACTCACAATCCAGAGTCAAATCCAGGGGTAGATGAAGTAGACCCAAGCTCCTCACAGGGTGCAGCAAAGGAAGATTGCGTAATAGTGTGATTCTTAGATACGCTAGTAAAATGACCTGTGTGAGTCTCACTCTCAACTCAAAAATCTGCCCGGCCTCACAATTGGAAAATAACAACATCATTGGGCTGGGCAGAGACTTCTTCCGGACTAAAGGTCAGACTGCTGTTACCTCCAACAGTAACCGTGTGGGTAGCAGCAGCAGCAGCAGCTGAAGAGGATGCCGTCGTCGATGGAGGTACGGTGAGAGTTGATGAAGAGGGCGGGGCGGGAACTGCAACCGACGATAGTGCAACAACGGTACTAGACGATGCGACGCCACTTGCCGATGCACTGGCTTGCAAGCTTGCACCAACAGCCAAGGCGGCATTCTTGAAGTTAGTGAATGAATTTGCCGAGCCATCTGGACCACAATTGACAGCGAAAACCATGCCCTGTCCGCAGTGACTTTCCGAGGTGCCTGCGGCCTGTGCACAATAGACCCAGATCGGAGTTGTGTCGTTTACCGTAATTGTGTAGGTCGGGAAATTGTCAGTTATATTAGGTGCAACGGGATTACTACAAGTTCAACTGCGCTTTAGAATACGGCAACCCTGTGATCTGGACATATTGAAAGCTTACAATCCAGAGTTAAATCCGCCGGCCGCCTTTCCGCAAGGGTCTGCGAATGAAGACTGGGTTGCAGAGTGATTTTTCTGTTGAAAGGTGAAAATAACTTGATCTCCAGGAGAAGCGGACTGTAGAACGCATAGGTTAGAGACGCAGTATATCTATAGTGAATCAGAATACGCACAATTGCCTCCGGTGAGAATGTTAGAGCCCCACTTGATGAACCAACAGTGACATCGTGAATAGTAGCAGCGCGGACAAGCGGGACAAGGAGAAGACCAAAGGATATGATTGCAGAGCAAAACATGACTTGGACAATCTAGTTGACGAAAATGGATGGACGAAAGGTGCTAGTATGTACTGCCAGAGGACTTTGCCTAAGATTGAAGAAAAGGGAGACCGGTGCACCAGGCGGCCGAGGGAATGAAGGTGAGTGAAGGTGAAGGGGAAAAAGAAGGAACAAAGAGAGTAAACGAGTTGGCATCAGGTGCTTTTAAGGCGACGGTCACTGTTTGTACGTGTGAGGCTCCTTGAAGAGAAAAAAAACAAAAACAATAGGAACGAGGACCAATGAGCATAGCATCTTCGCAACAACCTGTAACTATCACAGTCACGCATTGTCCGCAATAATTGCTAATTAGGTAACAATACCTGCCTTTTTCGGATGTCACTCGTGCAAGGCTCAGCATTAATATTACTGCCTGCTGCCAGCTGTTATGATGCTATCGTGTTCGTTGTCTTCGCAACTGACTGTCGCCTGATTCATAGCTTTATGTGGTTCGTTCATCATGTCTGTTAAACAGAACGCTCTTGCATGATCTTCTCAGCTTCGGCCTTATACGAGTCAAGATGGATCAAAGCCTCATTCGCTTTCAAACACACCCCTCCAGGCTATCTCTAACACCTCTGGCTCAACTCATTCGACATGAGCGTCCTCAGTAAGGCCAAAAAGCCCATTCCCACGTTCGAACTCGGTCAGTCGGTTCCTCGAGTATCATTTTGAATGTCATTCAGACTCCCGCGCTTCTTTTGACAGGTGGTGCCTATCGTGTCCTCCATGTCCTGGGCGAGGGCGCGTATGGCACAGTCGTCGCCGCACTGCATCAGCCAACAGGAACTCGGGTCGCAATTAAGAAAGTGCTTCCGTTCGACCACACTTTGTTTTGCCTCCGGACACTCAGAGAACTCAAGCTCCTCAAGTTCTTCTCTCAGACTGGTGGCAACGACAATGTTCGCAAACTCTCGCTGCTGAAATCGCATGAGATCTATGAGCCTGACTTGCATCGAAAGATTATTTCTGTGCTGGACATCATCAAACCAGTGTCACTGAGCGATTTTAAGGAGGTATATTGTAAGTGGTGTTTGCTGATATCCAAAAAAATATTGGATTGACATTCCGATACGAAAAGTTGTTCAGGAGCTCATGCAATCGGATCTTCATCGAATTATACGTACTCAGCATCTCAGTGATGACCACTGTGAAGTAAATTCACATTTATTTTTTCAACCAGCCTGTAGATACCGAAACTTATCAATGAACAGTACTTTGTATATCAAATTCTACGGGCCATAAAATCAATGCACAGCGCCGACATCGTCCATAGAGACTTGAAGCCAGCAAACATCCTTCCCAACCAGAATTGCGACCTCAAAATATGTGACTTCGGATTAGCGCGAAGCGTTCGCCCCAGCATTCATGCTGGTGAGACTGGCGTCTTGACTGTACGTGCCAAAAGGGTATGAAGGTAAAAGATAGATAACAGCTACTCACTATCTAGTCTTTGTTGTAACCAGGAATACGTTGCGACACGATGGTATCGTGCTCCCGAAATAATGCTGTCCTTGAAGATGTACACGAAGGTATCCAATTTAATTTTGTCACTAAGCTACTATACTCATGCTTTGTTTCTGCAGGCAATTGATATATGGGCTGTGGGGTGTATCCTCGCAGAAATACTAATGGGATGTCCATTGTTTCCTGGGCGTGACTATGGGCATCAGCTCGATCTCATTTTAGACGTGATCGGTACGGCATCTCTTTTTTCTTTCTATTTTTTTTTTATAAAGCAATATTATATCTCTCAAGGCACACCAATGCTCGAAGAATATGCCGCCATCACTTCTCGCCGCTCACACGATTACATCCGTGCACTGCCCATCCGCAAGCGCAAACCATTCGCGACACTCATGCCCACCGCATCCTCCACCGCTCTAGACTTTCTGTCTCGAACGCTCGTAAGTATTGTTTTCTGCTGTTCCTGTTCCTCGCATCGTATTATAACGTATTCTGGTTAGACGTTTGATCCGAGAAAACGCATGACGATAGAACAGGCACTCCAACATCCTTACATTGCTGCATATGCAAGTATAGCTTCCATGACACTCGAAGATCGATTAATAATCAACTGTTATGTTTGTCTGTGCATAGTATGACCCTGCGGATGAGCCAGTGTGTATCCCGATTGATCCAGATTACTTATATTTCGACTGTGAGTTGGGCCATATACTTTCCCATCTCGATTCATCGTGACTTCTAGATTTCATCTCTCACAATCGTGGTCGTANTTTTTACACAGTGCAAAAAGAGACTTCGAGTAAGGCCCAATTGAAAGGTATANTTTTTTTCCTAATAAGGNTTTTTTTCGACTTCTTTCAACTAACGATATTATTTAAGAACTTCTGTATGAGGAAGTTCTGTCTTTCACGCCGACTCTAATTTTACCATCCACAACATAGTTAAATGTGTTTATCGAGCATCGACGCANTTTTTTGTTTCTCGATCTAAATTCGCTTTCAACATGCTCAGCCAAAGTTTGTTACAGGAAAGTTACAAAGCTCATTAAAGAAACAGGTTGAAAAGTATAAATAAGCAAAAAGAATTGGGAAGTAAGGTATAAAAACAACTATTAAAAAGACCGGTGAACCGAGAAAGTACTAGTAAGAAAAGCAAGGAACAATCTCTGCAAGTCGTTCGTTTAAATTGTAGTCAAGAAAAAGTTATCTTAAGAGAAAACAATATAGTCCGCATGCCTCAAGACCTTTTCTCTCATTCTCCCCTGTCTTCCAACTCGGTATAAGCGATTCTTCGAACGTGTCTAATATAGTCCCCAAATGTTCATATTTGATGTGCTAGCGACTTCATCGCGTCCGAAGTCGCCAAAACGAGTATCGTTGTGGAGTTCCGTTCCATACATTGTCCGGGAAGTAGGATGCGCTGGCGTGTCATTTTGCAACACTCCCGCTGCTGCTGTGCCGAGCCCGAAGCCGAGCGCAAGGGGTATTTGAGTCGACATACTGTTTTGTCCTGATCCTTGCACCTCATTTCGTATGAAGTTCCCAACATTACCAGTATCAGCACCGAATGGAAGAAGTCCGAACGTATCTACGTCATACGGATCGAAAGGCGATGCAAAGTCGCGGGTTGGACCTACATGATCTAATGTAACTCTGAAACGCTCTGGACCAGATGTACGCGTCGGTGTTCGCGGCCGCGCCACTACAGCCGAGACACGTCGACTGTCGAACTGGGAAGGTTGGATACTGCTCCCAGCAGTAGCGTCATCGAGTAGTCTGAGCCCACGTGCACCTGCCTTCATTGCGGATCCAGGTGAAAAATGTTCTTCTTCGTCTAGAAAGTTGAACAAGTTGTCACGAGGCGTCGATGAAGCAGCTTGACGAAAGCTGAAATTGAAGATGCCATCATCCGCATGAACATTTGGTGTTGTGTCGAGTGACTCGCCATAATTCTTTTGTGAATGTGCCATAGGCGGGGGCGTGCCGACTGAAGGCACAGTCGAAGGACCTGAAGAAGTACCGGCAGAGGCTGCCGATTCTTCACTGCTCTCGTGATCTGAGGAATGTTTATCAAAGTCGCGGGGAGGTACTATTTCTTTCTCTTGAAGAGGTCGCCGTTCAGAACCAGTTTTCGAACGTTTCTTGTCAGGTCGCAAAACGCGTCTTGCGAGATCTGCCTCAGTCATCTCATTACCTTCCCTTGCCTCAACTACCCCTGCCATGTTGCTCGAATCCGCGTCTCGGCCTCGTTTCCCCAGTGTAGTCATGTGCTTATCAAGGGGTGGGGACTTCGAGGTTGGCAAAGGGCTTTTACTCCCTTGGGACATCGTTTGGGCGGTCGGTACAGAAGGTGCTTTGCCTGGAGACAACGAATTGGTATCACTCTCGCTGAGTGGGATAGAGACACGTCTACAAGCATCCGTCAGCCGCATGAATACATAGCAAGAAGTATACTGCACCTCGTCATTTTACCCCTTGCAATAGCACTCGGCATCGCCGACCCAATCAGCTGTTCAAGATTTTCCTTTATTGTTCTCAGCTGATCCTGGAGTACGTATACCTTCGAAACATCTCCGCGCAAGCCTATGAGTTCCATCCTGTACATATTCAGTTCGGTGCGAAGGTTTACTATCTCGTCTTCACGTTGCTGTAAAGAGTTCTTGAGCCAGATAACTTGCGATGGTAAGTCTCTGAGAGTATCAAATTGATGTTTAATCTCTGAGTCTCGAATGATAGACTCCAGCCTCCCGAGTCGAGTAACAATATCGTCGCCTTGAGCCGACAAATCTGCCCATTGGGATTTACGAGATTTACTTGGCGTTCCGGGCGGGCCAGGCGTGAGCTTCGCTTGAGACTCGGAGATTTCAGGTTCTACGCATGGGGGTAATTAGCAATTAACCGGATCAACTACCAAAAAGGATAACGAGCCTTCATCAATGGTTTCCTCGGGCGGCCTGAGAGAGCGACTGTTCTTCCCGCGCTTTGGTTTGGCAGTGCTCGAAGATCTTGTGACAGATCGTGGGCCAGGGCCGCCTGGTGCCAGTGGCCTTCCCACACCAAGACGATATTGAGAGTCTCTCGATTTGCTTACGCGCGACGCTGTTCCAACTATGGCTCCAGAATACCGTTGTCCGTGATTGTCACTGGAGACGTGAGATGTCGTAGCACTGGATCCGGAGGCACCCCTAGAAAGCATAGTTGAAGCTCTGCTGGAAGAGCGCGTAGAAACGCGGCGACTAGGAGTTGGGACGTGGTGTGGTTGTGGTGGGCGGACGAGTGGTGACATGTTCGAGCTTTAAAGCAAATTAGAAAGGGAATACGAGAAAATCGGTTGGACGGCGTACTGGATGGAGTCGAGAAGAAGCTCGATGAGAGCCTCCGTCTTCATGTTGGCTTTGACTCCATAATCCTGGAGACTCTTGAGCAATGGACGATAGCAAATATTTGACTTAATACCTTGCATATTCTCTGTATGTCGGCACGTTTGAGGCCGCAGAGTTCTTCGCGGGTGTAAGGATGGCCTGGAGGTTTCATGGTGTAAGTATACGAGTAAGAGATAATCAAATCGAACGGTTACGTTACGCGTAACGCGATGAACATAGTCACGTGAGCGCGTCGCGCGCGCTATTCGATTCAATGATGTTGGGGGAAATCCCCTGCTTCACGCTTAGAGACACATTGTAGGCATGGGTTTCTGTCGCAGGTGCGGGGACATTGTAACTGGTACTCGATGCAAATGTGCGTTCATTTTTTGCTTTGGTTTGTCCTGAGTCTGACTCTATCCCCCAGGCGGCGGACTAGCCGTCGGTGAGTCTGCTCCTTCCAACCTCACCGTCCCTAGCGCCCACTGTCCTTTCCAGCTCCCTCCGTCGACTTTTCCCAGACAACCGCAGATCTCAAACAACCAGATCTATGGTCCCGCACCTACGTTCGCTCGACAACGCCACCCTCGTCTACGGCAAGAGAACGTTCTTTGACTTTACCTTCTTTCAGCAAACCAGCAAACAATTTTCCAAAGTTTCTGCGTCCTCAAAGTACCCGCGTCCCTGCATCACCTCTTGCAGACAGCGTTTCTTCTCATATAGAGTCAATCTCAGTTCAGCACTCCACAATACCCTCCAAGCCTGATTCAAAGAAGAAAGCTATTGAAGATGACGCCTCTTCAACTACTAACGACATCCTTTCTGACCCCTATACTTCGACGCTCTCCAAAGCCTATGGTTCTGTTCTGCAGCCTAAAGAGTCTCTGATGACCTTCACATGCTATATTTGCTCAATGCCTTTTCCTCCTGACGGAACCATCTACCCTGATCCGAATGACCTGACCACCACTCGTTTCCTTTGCAAGCCATGTTTTACTACCAACGGTGGAGCTAAAGGTGACTGCGCCGCATGCGCTCGACCCATACTTATTCTTTCGAGTGAAGGAGGCTTTATCGAGAACGCTGGACGTATCTGGCATAGACGCTGCTTCAGATGCGACGGTTGTTTCAAGGATATTAGCGATGCCCCCATGGTCGATCTGCTCGGTCGGCCTTCTTGCGAAGATTGTTTTGACTCATGCTTGAAGCGTCCATATATGGACAGTCNAAAGTCCTAGACGTGTGCCCAACACGCCGGACAATGGAGAGAAACGAAGTAACCTCGGCGGCATGAAAGGCACTAGCCGAGAGGGTAGCCCTGCCATTGAGGAACTTCAGCAAAGACTTGGGATCAAGAGCCGTGAAGATACTTCCCTTGTTGAGCTCCCGAGTCCAGCCACAACGGCATCAGTGGATTCTGATTTGAAAGGTAATACCAGTCTTCTGGAAGACAATTCTTTCCGACCTTCAGATGCGAGTCCAAGGTGTCGGTACGAGAAATTTCGCCTCTCTAACAAGTCGCCGAAGATTCTCAGCCCATCTCCACGTGCGGATAACAATCACGTCGCTGAGATGGAACGTCGGCTTTTACGCCGGTCATATGCAGGTTCTCCAAGCATGAGGTCGGTTTCGCCAGTGACTTCCCTTTCTCGAGACTCTATCGGTGTTGCTTCATCTACGCCTGATCTGACAGATTACTCGGATACCAACACCGCTTATTCTGCATCTCCCACTCCTCCGTCTAGTAGTCCGCATGACATGTTTTCACATAGAACTCCTACCAAGACGCCTCATACGCCTCCGACTTCTCGTACAAGCGTGTCTCCCGTGAAGATTGCGCTGAATTCCCCTTCAACTCCTTGCGGAAAGTGTTCAAAGCCGCTATTCAGGACACAGAACGGAGGCAAATTTGTTACTGTTCCGGAAGAGTCAGCGAAATGCCTTCCGCCAAAAAGTTTCCATGTTGAATGTTTCCGGTGTGCAGTGTGCGACGAGCCCTTCGAAGAAACACGAAATGGACAAGCTGTGTTTGTCCGCAGCTCGACCGGATGCTGTCATGTCGCAGTTAGTCTTTGATTTTGATGACTATTGTATTCGTTTCGTCTCATACCCATAAATTCCAGTGCGCTACACCAGAGAGGATAGTTATTCGACCTTTAAGGAGCAAGCCATCTTCTGTATCACTTGCATCCTCTTCACTAAGCAAGCAGGAACGTCCACCGAGAACGGCACCGCCAACAATGAATGCTTTTCCTAGGTTTGGGAGCGGCGCGATTTGTCCTGGCTGTCGCATTTCCGTGTCACCAATGGAACGGGGAGTAGTACCAGGCCCACAAGGCAGCCGATGGCATGCTTCCTGTCTCGCTTGCGGGGGAAAGGCTGCTATACCAGGACGCCGTCGCAAGCCGGGTATACCGGGCTGTGGTAAGCGTCTCGATAGCGCCGCGAAGACTGACGGAGAGGGTGGAGTCTGGTGTCGCGAGTGTCTGGTATGTTCGAAGCTTTTTCCAAGCTATTTAGTCTTCGTATTCTATTATTGCATCGCTTATCATCCTTCTATCCGGCGCTCGCGATTCTTAGTTGCTCATTCCAAGCTCGTCGCTAGAGTCATCAATTCGGCCCTTAATGGCTTCGCATACTGGAGGCACTCCCTTTGCCGGCTTTCCTTCCACGGATATGCGAAGAGGCGAAGGAATCCTATCTCAGCTCACGGGGACGACGACAATAGCCAGACAATTTACGGGCATGGGTGCTTTGACAAGCCAGCTTACAGGGGGCGGGCTGAGCCCAACGCGCCAGCTCGCGAATCGGTCATCGAGCCCGACGAAGATGACGCTGAGCGGGGGGATGGAGCGACCGCGGATCGCGTTCCCGCGCCCGAAGAGTGTAATCAGTATGCGTGGAAAGAGCGCCGATGAAGGGAGAGGAATGTATTTGGTAAGACAGATGACCGGCGGCGGCGGAGGGGAGTTGCGATTGTGAGTTGCGAAATGAGCATCTCAACGCGGATGTCGACCGAAGCGTATAAGTAATGCTGACGGTCGAAGGGGCGTATATGCTGCCTGGCAGACTATTCAGTACGAACATTGCCATTCTGTTTTTTTTTTTTCACGACCCATTTTATCACAATTGTTCTGGCCATTATTTGTTGTTAGCTCGCATAACCATATTGTGTTCAACGCATGTACATGTACATGTATGAGTATCTCTAGTATGAGCATGAGCGGGGTCCACCTTCCAGAAAGGGAAGTAGTCACCAAGGCGATTCGTCGATGTTCTGCGTTGCGTTGCGTATCGTGATCAATCAGAAAATATGTTTTATTGGCTTCAACCGCAAGTACCATCTCACAACGTCTCTCCATTTCCCCCATTTCCCCTCATTGTCTTTTGTTTTCACCTTCAACAGCGCAGAGCCACTTGGCGCGACCGACACTGCGCGAAGTCTTGACTTGAATGCACCTGTGCTTGACGCGAGGCTGAGTGGCCGCGCCTTCTCAGTTACCTCTATACTCCTTTGCAAGGCATTCTCGTCGCTCGACGCCCGACGCTGGTTCTTTTCTTCGTTCGTTTTGCGTCACTGTGACCTCTTCGCCCTTCACTTTCTGTCCAGTTGACCTGTCCCGTTTTTTTTTTACATGTCCAAGTATCTCGTTCTGTTTCTGCTCCCCTTGCTCGTCTCCCCCACGCAAATCCGCGCGTACCCCTCAGCGCTAACGCTCACTTCAGATGTTGCTGTGCGTCATTTTGCGTTCAAACTGCATTTTGATTACCTTTGTATGCTAATCCGCGGATCCTTCCCTGATCCAGTTTGCAGATATCCTTGCGGACATTCCTTTCTTTTCTATAGGCTTGCTTGCCTTTGGAGTCTTCACTTTCTTCTTTGTTATGCACAGAATCAATCGGTTCGTCCTGATTTCTGCCATAGTAAATGAACTGAGATTGACACACACTTAGTGTCACGATATATATCCATCTCTCAGTGCTGCTCGCGTTTCTCGCGGCAATCTTTGATTTGAGTCAAATAGTTCACAGAGGCTACTGGAATGTCACGTACAGACTTGATATGTCTTCGGTCGCAGCTCTGATGATCTTGCGCGAACTTGGTCACGCGCTTTCGATCGGGTTGCGGTACTTGTTCTTTTGGGCATTTACGTCGGAACCACCGCGCGGCGAGCTGCCCCTTATTCCCATTCCTGATGAGCGTAGACCAAATTTCATATCGCTTGAATCAGAATCAGCTATGCATAGCGGAAACTGGGAGCACTGGCGATATTTTGGTCTCTTTATAAAGTGGATATTGCTATTCATGGTCACTGCTGTTCCTGTGCTGCAAGCGGTGTGGAGGCTCGTCAGTGAGTTTAGATCGTTCGGACCGATTTACTATGTCGAGGAGTCGATCCAGATCGCTCTTTCGATCGTTTTCATGCTCAAATTGTTTGCTAACACAATCATATCGCCCTTGATGCCGCGTTGGAAAACATTACGCGACTACTCGCCTGTGATGATGGCGCTATTATTTGGTATGGGAGTGGCTATCGGTAATGTTTTGTGCTGTGAGTGCGGCTTTATCAAGGTATAGGATCTTTTGGCTTGACAAAGAGCGTCTAATCTTGCCAGTTCAATTTTCCGAAACTACTCTCGGGCGCTTCTTTCAGGCTGTAGAGTTGTACATCCTGATTCTATTCGTACTGATCTCTGCATTCTACAAAATGCCCGTGCGGACCAGCGTAGTAGCGGAGCTCGTCCGCCGCGAGGTCGTTGCAGCGAGTTCACGCAATATGGAAGCCAACATCGTGGGTAATCGGCTATCTCAATTTTCCATGTTGCAAGCTCCCGCCTCGTTAAGATATGACAATGCTATGGGTGCAGGTACCACTAGCGGACGCTTTGCGCAGACTGGCCGACCGAGTTTCACTCAGCGTATTTCTTCCAGCTCTGNTTTTTTCTTCGCGGATCATGTCCCTACGACAGGGGTCGGGGCAATTTCGTCAGGGCGTTGAGGGAGACGAAGGAGACCAGCGTCGATTATGGAATCAAGACGAAGCAGAGGGTAGTCCTGGGGGCCAAAGAAGCTTCTGCGCGTCCCTTGAACAAACACCTACTCAAACGCCTGTAGTCGAGGCTAAAGAAGATTCTGGCTGGAAGGATCCAGTGCTGACTTCCGTTGTGGGGGACAAGCAAGATGTGCCCGAAATTGCAGCATGTCCCCCCTCAGCCATTGCCATTGTGAACAGGGAGAGCAAACACATGCCGATCCCGCAGATACCTGAGACTGAAGATGACGCGTCGGTGTACACAGTTGATCTCAAATCTTCCTTTTCGAAATTCGTTCCTACGGCGTCTGTGTATACTCGGAGCGCGACCGACTCTCCCGTCTATGGCCTTAATGGAATTATACGGAACCTCCAGATCGGCACTGTGTCAACAGCACCGCAGAGTGACATTAGCTCGGCGCGGTTCTCTGGCTTAGAGAGCTTGCTACGCCAGCAACAAGAGCTGGATAAGAGTATCGAAGGCTTGCGATCCTTCTCACCGACTTCGAATCGCCGGTCGATCTCGCGATTACAATCGGGTTCTCTAAAGAGCGTGTTTTCGCTATCGAATTTCCCTGAACCTCCATTCTTCACGAAGTCGGATAGCATGACGTCAAAGGCGACGGTGCTCGATGCAGTGGACGAAGACACTATGTCTATACCAGAGACTATACGCGGCGTGTCGGGAAACAGCGAAAACAGCCTTATGGTGGATGATATATCATTTCAACTAGTACCTCCGCGCATGCCTGCCGCTCTGGCAGAGCCACCTGGAAGATCGCAAAATCCTTCTGTTCCTACCATTGCTCGCGAGAGTTTGGATTCTATTTTCGAGACGCCAGGTTCTAGTCGAGCTGTTCGTTCGGATTCTCAGGGTACGCGATATGATGTTACTTCGTTTATCGGGGGTGAGTAAATTAACCTCATTTAATCATATTCTCACGAGTGGTTTAATCTCTATTCTCACAGGGCTGACGGCTCCTGGCACGAACAGAAATTCTCCTTTGTCGGGGATCACGGAAAAGGAACGATCGACGGATTCGGACGCAGAGAGTGTTGCCCCAGCAACCATTGCTGAATTAACCCGTGTCCAGGTCATTGAGGGACGTCCGTCCACTGAGGCCATCGTTCCAGATAACGGGTTGAGGAACGCTTATCTATCAGAAGCAAATGTAGCTCCTCCGGCGCTTTTCGTAACGCCTGCTCAGGTGATCTCCCCCCAGGAAACACAACGCCAGCTGCAGCCAAAAACACAGGCTATTCGGCCTCTACTCATGCAAGGCAGCCTTGGACTAGGAAAAGGGCGTGGCTTACCAAGTGGGCCTCGTGGACGGCTGGAGATCAGCAATCCCATGCCACTGAGCCCGAGCCCGAGAGTGTTGGATGAGCGCGTTGCATTCCAGCGCCCGCGACCCGCGCCACTCATGCTACAAAATTCGAACGACCCGCGTCCAGTGCCGACAGATGCGCCTGGGAACAGGACTTACTTTTAGGTATTCCTATTCTATGTCACCTTTTTCGACGGGGGGGTCGTGGACGATTTGTTTCGGCATGATTAGTGTGTTTGCCTTGTGTTGTTATATTGCTATAAGGTGTAGTATTAAGTATTATACTTACAGATTATAGCGTGTGACATAATATTTTCTCCTTTTTGGGATCTGCCTGCAGGATGATCATGACGTCAGATGCTTGCTTAGGACTTTAGGCTGGATGCTGCAGCGCAGCGCAGCGCGCACGCTCGTCCGTGCTCCTCTTGACACGACCCCCATGGCATCTACATTCCCTGACTACTATAAGCTGCTCAATCTCCAGCAGACAGCGACCCAAGAGGAAGTTCGACATGCATACAAGCGCGAGTCCCTCAAGTCGCACCCAGACAGACTCGTGAATGCCTCTGCTGACGAGAAGCGCCGCGCGACTGAGAAGTTCCAGGCGAGCCGCCGTCGTGCTGGAAATATATTTGAATTATTCTGACTATCCCCCCCCCCCCCTTTGAGTACAGGCGGTTGCAGACGCCTACTACGTCCTCTCTGATCCTACACGCCGCGCAGAGTACAACTCGCTACGCGGCGCGCGCGGTACCGACGAGCGCACAGACGACCCTGCCGCATCTGCCAACTTCTTCGCCACTTTCGCGAATATGTTCGCTAGTGCCTCGGGCTCCAGCACAGACGCAGGGCAACGGCCGAATGCGGAAGGCATGTTCGGAGATGTTTTCGAGGACGTGAGTCGCCCTATGTATCACCTTGGCGTGTCTTCGCTAACCTTGTATATTTTCTCCCAGCTCCTGCGTCCGGAGGTGGACCGCGCTTTACCTCTATGGACGTGGCTCGGTGCGCTCTGCGGTGCGGGACTTGGCTTTATTATCGCGAACTTCCCTGGACTGCTCGTTGGCGGCCTTGCGGGGAACCGTCTCGGTGCAATTCGTGACGCCAAAGGCAAGAGTGTCGCCACTGTCTTCACACAGCTGGGCGGAAATCAGAAAGCCGAGGTGCGCAGCCTACATATGGCCAAGTCTTGGAGCTCGAACGCGCTGACGCCTCTTCTCCTTTCCCCTTAGATTTTACGTGCGCTCGCAATGAAGGTCTTAGGTACCGCTTCTAGTCTGTGATCCATTCAGTCGCGTTTCTCTTTCACCTTATGATGCCTTGCTAAATTCGCCCTGTTTGGTGTTTGCCTTGTCCACATTCACGCAGCAGCGTATAAATTATAAGGAGGAACAACTGAATATGAATAAATTGCTATGCATTTTGTTATGGATGAAATGTAATTGTGATGATTTTGATTGGTATTCCAGAGAAAAAAGATACGACGCCTGGAATTCGATAGCTGCAAGCAGAGAATNAAAAAAGGTGTAATGGAATTAATCCCAAAAAGTGTCTGGAAATTGAAAAATCAATGTGTGTGGTGGTGTTCGACCGGAAACGATATCATGATTCCATAAAGATTTCCAGATATGCTAGTTCACACAAAAAATGGCCCAGCGGATACCTCTTCGATTGTTCGTGCTCTTACCCGGTTACGCTTTGGCGAGGACAGCAAAGCAAATGGACCCTATATGCACATACTTAGTCCCACAGGCCACCCGCTTCGCCATCGTCCATCGCCAGAGCACCCTGTGCATCCCGCAGAGTTTCATAATCGCTGACACTGCCCGCACCGTTCGCGATTGCGAGGCTGAGCGCCGCAACAGCCATTTCGGCGCGTTTTGAGGACCGTGAAGAGAGAGCTGGCAACCCAACTGATGGCTTAACAGTGGAAGTATGGGAGATCGGGGACGGAGCGCCCGCCGGCAGTGATACCCGCGACGAGTTGTTTGACGCTGAGGAGAAAGAGAACGAGAGAGGTGGCGTGCTTGACTTTACTGACAAAGCAGTAGAAGGGAAACGAGCGGGATGCCGTTGCCAAACATGGTCGACGGCATCCTCAGGCTCATCCTCTTCGTCTGACGAGTCCGCATACGTTGAAGGAGACGAACTCTGCTCCCTTCTCCGCAAAGGGATCGGGTACGGTAAAGAATACGACTGTTGTTGTGCCCCAAGGCCTTTATTATATAGCGCGTCAAGCGAAACGGCGCGCTTTTTAGAGGGCGACCAGCTTGAGTAGTCATCTGAGCCCGACGCGTAGCTTGAGCGAAATTCCACGTCCGACTCCTTTGCATCTTCATCTTCCTGACTTTGTGCTGATTTAGCGGCAGGTGTTCCCGCGGGAGGCGGCTGGATAAGATGCCGCGTTGATATAGGTGAGGGACGTTTACGACCTCGTTTGTAGTGCAAGTCCTTGCGATCAGACAATGGCAGATGAGTGCCGACGCGAGACAGGCCTGCGCGAGTGCGATCCGCCTCGAACTCGCGCATTCGGCGTACGAATCCCTCACCTGCCTCGACAACGGTTCTGCGTAAGTCGCTGAAAGCGTCAGAATGCAGCTGGGCGAGACCGGCATCGTGACAGTCTGAATCGACGTCGGTAGATATATGCGTATGCGTAGAGAACATGGACATTGCCGGCTTTGCATCATTTGAGGCTGTCGACGCCTTGGATTGAAAGAGCTGGAAAGCATCGGACGTTGAGGGAAGATGGGGCGTGGACGGTGCGGAAGTTGAAGTTGTGTTATCCAGTAAAATCGGGGCAGCGACCGGTGAGCTAGGCATAGGCTCGTCGCAGGACTCCATGTCAGCATCATCCGACGGACTCTGGGAGAAACAGGTGTTAACAGAGAGGCGGGATGGATGGGGAGACAAGAGACGTACGGAGGGCTCGCGCCTGGCTCTCTTTCCGCGTCTCCACGCCTCTACGTCCCATTTCTTGGGTGGCTGGGCGACGAATGCAGACCCGGAAGATGGGAAGGGGGGGACAGCAGATGTCTTTGTTTTGATAAACGCAGGCGAGCGGATAGCTTGTGCACGAAGGTCGTCGTGTCGTGAGATGCCAGTGGGAGAAGAGTTTGGTGCGGAGGGCGATGAGTGTGATCTTGAGCGACGATGGGAGGCACGAAAGGGCGATGAGTTGAGCATGTAGCAGAGCTGAGGCGATATTCGACGACGACGACGACGACGACGGCGACGGCAAGGGGGAAGGGAGGGTGAGTGAATGCGGGGTGGCAGGATGGCACTGCACTGCAGTATATATCAGCGACGCAAAGGAGTGACCGGGTCCAGCCGTTCAGTTTCAGTTTCAGTTTTCAGTTTTCAGTCGTCTCTTTTTACTTTTACTCTGCTCTTTTGCTTTTCTCGACTTTGACCTCGACTTTGACTTGGTCTTGATGTCATTCTCGTTCTCGACGTCAATCAGCGGCCCTCTCGCCTCTAAGCTTTAGACCCCACATTCCACGCAGCGTGAGGCGACGATAGTGCGAGGAATCCTCTTCCATGCCCAGATGAGCTGGTTGTTTATTGTGATGGTCCTTATCTCCCCTTCAGCCTCGTGCGTGGACAATGAGCTCATCTTTCTTCGACTACAATATACTCTCGAAGACATGGAAGCCCACGCACGACCCGTTCTGTTGGTACTCCTTTTCTCCCGTCTGCCCTCGGACCGTGGCCGTGGCTGCCCTTCGCTCTGCCCCGAAAGCTTGCTTTGCTATCGCCTCCCTCGGCATTCGCACACATCCCCCTGTCTTGTCAATCATCCTTTCGTTTTGTTCGTCATTACAACGTCCTTTCCTATTCTTATTATCTAGTAAATCTCAGACTCAATCATATCCATATGTCAAAACAGGAGCTTCCCTACGTCTCATGGCTACAGCTGGATGTACATAACATGGGAGGCTCTGTTTGATATGACAAAACGGGAACGCTAGACTGAATCAAGAGTCTCTCTTCTCCGAATGCGATAGCTTCAGGAGAAACCACTATTCTCCGCCAGCAATTAAACCCTGACGTTCGGGATAACACAGGCCCCATAGCCAACCCTCTTTGATTCTCAGTCCCCATTCGCAACCAAGGACTTTTGCTTAAGACTTATCTTCTTTCTCGTGATTTGGATTTGGCTATCTAACTAATTCCGCCTTTCATGGAATTTTCATCAGCCAACTTTACTTAATCATTACATTTGAGAACAATGAAACACTTAGAAGATAATATGTAACAAATGTCACAGCAGGGAAAGACCCAGCACAAGCACGTGTTTAGTTGTCCTCGCTACCTTTGTTCAAGTCGGAATTGATCTTGCGCAACTGAAATCATATAGAGTTATCAGCGTCCTGGTTGAAAGTGAACGAGTTCATAAAAGTCTAGGAAACTGACCTGTTTCAGGAAATCCCTGCAGACATTAGCAAACTCATCCGTATTCGAATTCGTTTGCGGAGTCTCTTGATCCAAAGAACCGCGAAGGTACGCAAACGATGGCGGCCGAGAAGGCTTTTGAAGGACGTCGATCAAACTAAGTGTCAATGGTGATTGCAGGAGAAAACGCGCTGGCATTTCGGGTTGCAAAAATATTTCAGTTCGCTATGAGTATGAGGATCCGAAGAACGTCTGCCACTGACCTATATTTGCATCGCAGCGTCCTAAAAGTACTTCAAGGGCCCGACATATCTTTTCCGCTACAATTTTTAGCGTAATCGGGTTCTCATTCAGCTGTTCATCAACGTCGAGTCTGCCAGTTGCGATGATGATGAGAACATCCCGGAAATAATCCCAAGCCTCGGCGACCAAGAGTGCGTCCGTGCCCTTCTTGATAGTGCGTGTAACATACGATGCGAATGCCGCTATAATAATATGCAAATAATATTAGTTGAAACGACCTTCGTGCGTAACGATGGTAAACAGACAGGCAAGTTCGAAATTCATCCTGGACATTGCAAGAGCTAGATGGTACGCGTCCTCATCATCCCAAGTCTTTTGGAGCTTCGTGACACTAGAGCCGACTTCCATGTTGGCACTTTCAGGTGACTTACCCAGACGACACCGTGAATGTACATGGGTCAGACAATTCAGGAGAGCTATCATAAGATTTATAGAGCCAACACGCAGAGAGAGAAACCCAGTAAGATCAGACAGAAAAGAAGTAGTCGCCACAGGCAGACATTTGATCGCACCGCTTCTGCAAATGAGCGAGATGAAGTCAAGAATCGCAACCAGACCGAGAGAGTCCTCGGGAGTAGGCATTACAGAGTCGCTGGTACACATACTGAAAATCTGATGTGTTACTGGCCTCCATAATTTGAGAGCGAAATCGGGAAATTACCGTGAAGCTTTGCCAACAACTTTAAGATGAAATGTCTGTTATTCAGTGAGGTGTCGCATAGAATATAACCTTTAACCTTACCTCCAGCTATTTTCGTGAAAAAAGGAATACTCTTCTCCAAGGAAATGAAGGCCTTATCTACAACATTGGGATTCAAGGTACTTAAAAAGCGAACAATTTCTCCTCTAACTTTTCAACCAATAACTATCACTGATACTAGATAAGTTTGCGGAAGCGACATACCTTCCGTCTCAATTCCATTCGTAACAGGATTAAGCAAGGCAAAGACTTCTATTACTTGCTCGGTGACCAAGCTCAGGGTTTCGAGTGAGAGTGTGCTTTCACATGTGAGAACAAGTTCGCTAAGGCACCAAAGCGCGCGATGAAGGCGTCGTCTATTTAGTTCCACGATGCGTACCGAAGCAGAGCTTGCTTCTAAAATCCCTTTAGCATTGTTTACTTGATGCTAAGTGCGGTTTTTTGTTTCTTCCAGTCAGTAATAGCTGCGATGAGTAGTTTAACTGCCTTACGAAGAAGGCGATCAGAGTTGCGTCTGGATGAAGACTAGCTGCGCCTTGAAGAACTTGTGACAGGTTGTCAGAGATTTTGAGTGAATTTTGTTCTCTTGCTGGTTGCTGGTTCTCCCAAAAGGTGATACACATGGATTTATCGACATGACAAAGCCAGTTTGCTGTCTGGTAAAATGCATGAGAAGAATCGAGTTCGCTTCGGCTTTGCGAAACCTTACAAGCTTCACCACAGTTTCGAACTGTAAGATTCGAGGATCGTCCCACCTCGCCCATGTCCAAGGTGCTGTGCAACTCCAGTGTAAAAGGATGCTCTGCGAGTCGTCTAGTTCTCCTAAGATCAGATCATCGACTGAATCAGTAGGTCCAAGGATAAGCTGCATCAGCTCCAGAAAAAAAGCCATGGTATATGGTCGAAATTGAGGTTCATACTGTCCAGTTACTTCAAGTCTTTCTGCAGCTAATTCCGCTGACTTGCAAAAGTTTAGTACAGTGCATCTTCATGTAAGCTCCCACGAATCAATCAAGCTCACTGAATTTAGCGCAATCAGCATAGCATAAGCATTTCTCAGGTTTGAACTCGCAGGGTCCTTCTCCGACAGTGTCATTGACCGAGCTTGTAGCGTGAACTCCTCCAAAAGAACTTGCACGCATTCCAACACATGACGAGGATCAATCCTTGAAAACTCTCAGCTCATAGGCAGTGTTTAGAATGCAATCGTCCTTACCCGCTTTTGGACCAAGGGTCACAGCATTCAATGTCGGGCCGGATAACATATGCTGCAAAAAGAATAGACAGAGCTAGCCGTTTTACAGCAGGAGATGCATGGCGAGATTGAAGGATATTTGGGAAGTTCGGCCAAACATCTTCTCTTCATGTAAGCTATTGGAGATTTATACGAGGAAGAAAAACCCTCACGAGGCAATTGGCAAGCTACGCGTAACTTCTCTTCCTCTTTTTGCTTTTGAATACTGTACGGAAGGGTGTCCTCTAAGCTGTTGGCCTTCTGCTGGCCACTGGATATAGTCAAAATCATATCAGCGAAATAGACGAAGAAAAAGTCTATCCAGCAAATAACTGCTTGATCTCCATGGTAAAACTCAGTGTTTTCCATAGCAGACGAGAGGAACCGTTGGCGAAGGTCGACGAAAAGAGAGAGGAAAACGTGATCACCTGTGATAAGATGCTTGTATGTTGCACGAGTATACTCATCAAGCCCAATAACTCACAAAGGGAGACGAGACATTTCATGTAGTCGCTATTTTCACTCCCAATATATGAGCCACTTGCTACAGCCCTGACAAACTGAATGACGTCTCCTATGCAAACGTGCAGCTCTTCAGCTGAACTTTCGATCTAAACTGAAAATGAGAGATCGAAGTTATGAAATGTATGAGTTTAATGCAACCTCTCCCTCTGTTCGTGACAACGCATGGAGCTTCTCTACAGCGAGCAGTAGATTTTCTGAGATTATTTCGAGCGGAGGTAGACTGCAGGTGCCAGTGTCACCCTTGGGGAAGTCGCTGGTGAGTGTAGCGCTGGTACTTCTGCCATCTATAGCTTTGATCATTGTCTGAGCATCTTCATCTTCGCCTAGAGCATCTAATTCTGAGTCGCAGTCGGTCTGGTCGCAGTCGGACATGGATGCCAGGTGAAGATGTTGTAGTACTACTCAGGCTACTTGTACATTCCCCACGGGGATGCACAGCCTTACATAACACGCGTTACTGGATACTATATAGATGTCGTGTAGTGTAGTAGAGCAGTGACTGCTAGCATCATGTCTCTCTCCCATCCTCACAGTGCGTCCCTCTTTGAAGAGTCGCAATGGAATCCTTGGAGCTGAGTTGCACTTGGCCAGCTTTTTGGCCGACTCCTGCGAGCATCCCTCCCGAGCGCTGCGGCTTTAGGATGAGGCTTCCCGAAGGGGCCGATCTCCCTGCGCACATACACCCTCTTGTCTGTTTCCGTTTCGGACTGCGTATCTTTTCTTTTCAATTATCTTTCACTCAGCCTCTCTCCTCATCATAGAACCCACTTGCCTTCGTCCTAAGGGGCGCAAATATCTACCCGCAGAAGCTTGCTTTAGCACACCCTGACGTGGACAGTCCGGTATACTATACATATTCTGTGTGGTGAGCCGTTCGCCTTGACTCCCGAAATGATCATTCGTGCTCAGGTTTTGGTGAATCTCTTAGGGCTCAGAGGATTCAGAACCTCGCGTATGCTCTTATTTCATACGGAATAAATCCGGGCGATAGAGTTGCGATATTAGCGCCCAATACGTTCGTTCGTTTTCGTTTATCACATGCTAATTCTTTTCATTAATTATACAAATAACTCATTATTATTCAGACCTTTAATCGCAGGTCTGAGCCCGTATTATACAGCGTCTCCCTATCCCCGCTTAATCGTCATTCAGAGGCTTTACACGGAGTACTCGCAGCGCGAGCTGTCGCTACCCCGATAAATACAAGACTCACAAAGGGCGAAATCGAATATATTCTAGAACACAGTGGATCGAAAATCATACTTGCTGACCATGAGTATGCTCACCTTGTCAAGGATGCGAAAGCTCCAGTGATTATAAGTAAAGACACAGGACGTTTTGGATGCCCCTACGAGGGTTTTTTATCCAAAGGACGTCAATATAGTAATGAAAGAGGTTGGGCGGGCCTGCAAATGGAGCCGAACGAAGATGCTGCAGCAACTCTATGTTATACGTGAGTATTGATTATTCTCAACCTACTGTAACTACCTCTAAAAGT